>JANAVB010011000.1:2642806-2672806 GCA_029216955.1 Iris pallida | reverse complement strand
TTGGTCCAATTATGAGACAGTTGAATCGGACGTCGTTTTGCGGGCTCTACGGTCCGACTCAACGGGCAATTTTGTGCACGGCCAGCCGAAATCCAACTCTGGACATACGGTTGGGTTCGTATCGGAAAACTGGACCTGTTGACATATAGTTTGACGACTTTGGAGACCGTTGACTCTAGCATGCTTTTCGGTGCAAAGCGGGTCCAACGACGGATATCGTTTTTGCCCGAAATTATCGTTTTGCCCCTGTATCCAGAATTGGACTTAAGGATAGGCAATCCTAGCTAATTTGACTATTCTGAGAACGTTGGTAATGTTTATTTCAGCATCCGGAGACTTTTTGTATGTGTTGACTTTAGTGGCTCATCTGATGTGATTGTACTATCGGTTTCTCCAGCTAAGGACCTCAGGCAAGTACAATTTCTGATTGCTTTTCGATTCATAGTAGTCTTTTCATTTCATGCTTATACATATGTCTTGCTGCTTGTTGACACGCTCATCACACGGAGTAGTTGGGAGGAGAAATATCTTAGTAGACATGTGGACTACCCAGAACTATCCCATGAGTCTATTCTTGAATAATAGCAGCTGCACACGACACGTGCAGGGTGCCAGATTTACCCCCTAGCCGTTCACATGTCGTAACGGATATTTCACACTACATAGGTAGATGTCTTTTATTTTTCCTTTTCATCTCCACCGTGCCATGTCATAAGTACTTTCCAGTTTTTATCTCATATGTTATTTTCATGTCTTGTTAATTCTATTGTGTTTTTGCATTGCCGTCAGTTTGTGTACTTGTTCCATTCCTGGCTGGAAACCAACATTTTTCAGGTTTAGCCGCGATCACTCTTAGCATTGGGAAGGCTTGGGTATGCTGAGGTTAACCTAGAATTAGAAAGCAATTATATCAATTTCATTAATTAAAATCTTGTATTTTCTTTAGTTATAAACGTTGTAAATGTTTTAAAAAATTTAGAAATGTGAATGAGCAGCAAATGTTATATTTTGAGCATTTATTTTTTGAGGGCTTGACAGCGTTCTACCGCCAACTCTGCGGCGTAGGCTGGCTTGGACACGTCTCGTATCCGAAAAAGTGGGTGCGGGTCGTGACACACCTTCCCTACTCTAGCAATCACCTGGTAGGGACCATAATATCTGGGGTAGAGCTTTTGAGGCCTCCTCTGAGTAAGAGTAACCTGTCGGTAAGGCTGGACTTTCAGATACACCCAGTCTCCTTCTATGAACTCTCTTTCAGTCCTGTGTCTATCTGAGAATTTCTTCATCCTTTCCTGGGCTAACATCAAGTTGTCTTTAAGGAGTTGTAATGCATTATCTCTGTGGGCCACAAGCTCAGCTACTCTTGGTCCTTTGTAAGGTCATGAATATAAGTGAGGAGATTAGGTGGGGGCCTGCCATAAACTGCTTCAAAGGGGGTTGTTTAAGTTGAAGAGTGCCAATTGATGTTAAACCAATACTCTGCCCAAGCTAAGTGTTTGCTCTACTGTTTGGGCTTGTGACTGCAGAAACACCTTAGATAGTGTAACGTCCGTAGTTCGTATTACGTATTTTGGTATACGTGTACGTATTTTGACTCATATTGTATGTCTCATTACATGGTCTATTTGTATGGTCTATTTTGGCATTTCATTTGCTTGGTTCGGTTCGGTTTGCTTGGTTCGGTTTTGCATGTGGACCAACCCCACCTACCACCCACTCTCTTCCTTTATAAGCTACCAACCCCTTTCTCTCTCCTCATTCACTTCTTCATTACTTCTTCTTCTTCCTCCATTAACTCTCTCCACTTACCAAGAGAGGCTTAGGCAAGTGCAACTTGCTTCATGGAGGAACTCAAATTTTGTTGTTCCATTTTCTTCCTCACGAGATTCTAAGACACTTTAGTACTTAGCATTTTCAATTTCCATGGTTTATTTCTTGTAGATCTAAGTTTGTTGCATTTTCGGATTTTTTTGGATTTTGATCTATCAAATTTTATTATTTTCAAGTTGTGATTGTTCCATGTTGTAGAAAATTTTATTCTACCCCATTTTGACCAATGGAAGTCCAAATTTGGACTTATAGTGAAGGTTTTATGGAGCTTGGAAGCTATGGGTTCCATGGTCATCCTTCTCAGATTTTCGGAGAAGATGGGTATCCATCTACCCTGTCGCATAGATGGGTACCCATCTACTGCCGCATGAGACCCCCATCCACTTTGCTGCATGGAACTCATCCACCCTGCCGCATAGATGGGTATCCATCTACCCTGCCGCATGGATGGGTACCCATCTACTGTCGTATGAGACCCCCATCCACTTTGTCGCATGGAACTTATCCACCCTGCCGCATAGATGGGTATCTATCTACCCTGTCGCATAGATGGGTACCTATCTTCTGCCGCATGAGACCCCCATCCACTTTGCCGCATGGAACTCATCCACCCTGCCGCATAGATGGGTATCCATCTACCATGCCGCATAGATGGGTACCCATCTACTGCCGCATGAGACCCCCATCCACTTTGCCGCATAGAACTCATCCACCCTGCCATATAGATGGGTATCCATCTACCCTGCCGCATAGATGGGTACCCATCTACTGTCGCATGAGACCCCCATCCACTTTGCCGCATGGAACTCATCCACCCTGCCATATAGATGGGTATCCATCTACCCTGCCGCATAGATCGGTACCCATCTACTGCCGCATGAGACCCCCATCCACTTTACCGTATGGAACTCATCCACCCTGCCGCATAGATGCCGTATAAATGGGTACCCATCTATTGCCGTATGTGCCCCTTCCACCCTTGGCCGCATAATGCCTATTTTGGTTGTTTCATGTCCTATTTGACTGATTTGTGGTCAGAATCTCTCCAAAATTTTAACATAGAAGTTATAGATCTTTTCTTGGCTTCAAGAATATGTTACTAACTATTTTATGCAAGTTTCTCTCATTCATGATAGCGTAAGGATGAAACACGATAGTGGTCTGTTAAGGCGCACTCTTAACAAGTAACAAGTAGCATAGCATGATAGTGGCCCGTCGTGGTGCCCTCTTGACAAGCAACCTTGGCATGATAATACATGATAGTGGCCCGTCGTGGCGCACTCTTGATAAGTAAACCTGACATAATATACCTCAATATGCTGTTGCAACGGCTAGCATGACATGACAAGAATGAATGGCCTGGACACCGTGGGCGATTTTGTTTGTACAAATGAACCAGTATTGTCTTGCATCATGTCTAGGACGGAGACCCCTGAGTACCACGGTCATGGGTACCTACTGAAATTGACTAAGGCTAATAACTAGAGTAATCCAGTAATCATGAAGAGATTTTCCAGCTACAGGCAATCCCGTTATCTGGGCGCGCAAGTGGACTTGTAGCCTGCCGACGAGTAGGGCATATTTCCAACACACTGTCATATGTTGCACCCTTCATGAACGGATATTCGACCTGAATAACCTGGATGGTCTATAGGGCTTGTGGCTGTTGGAATAATCTCATTGCATCTTGCTAGTAACTAGGCCTGTGATAACCCTAGTTAGTTAAGGTATCAAGCCGTACTTATTGCTTGGCCGTGAATGTTGGATGGAGTCTAAGCCTTGTCTTGTCCTAGTACCTGGTTACTTCAGTAACATGATTGCTTATGTTTACCTTGTCAATAACTGATCGAAATAACTTCTCATCTCTGACATTTATTGCCCTATTTAGATTTCATGTCTTAATTATCTTCTTATTTTATGTTCTGATATGCTGGTTTTTGTTCTTAAGTGAAGCCTCCTTTGTGGCACTTGCTTTTTCTGGGATCTGACCCAGCTGGTTTTGCGTGGCCAGATACCGGAGCAGCTCAAGAGGATCTTCCTACCTTCCAGCCAGATGGTGACCACCAGGCGTAACCCTGGCAACGAGTGGATTTTATTTTTGCTCTCCCACTTTATTGTAAAAATATTCTTTTGAGGCATTTAGCCGACAAGCACGTGTTAGCTCGATTGTACTTTACTTACTGTCTGCCTACGGGCTGTAGCATGGTTAACAAATCCTAGGGTTGATCATGTATGATTGAAACTCTTGCTAGTCTCACATTTTGTATGACTAGCTTCATGATCATCCAAATATGTAATGTATGTGACGGCTTACTATTGTATATTTGGTGCTCTAACATCTTGTAACTGTTATTACTTGCTTGAGATTGAGACAATAGGCTTGTTCATGACCATAAGAGACGGATGGCTTGTAGTTAAACCCTCATGTATCTAGACAGCCGTTACCGTATAGAGAGGTGGGTTGCACTTTAATATACATAGCTGGCTATGTCCGCCCTCGCTCTCCAGAATTCTGGTTCTGGGGCGTTACATGGTTTAAGTGGTGGCCCATGCAGGTCTTGTAAATCAATATGTGAGGGTTTACTGAATAGATGTCTCAATCAGCACTCGTCCTTGATCTCTGTTCGTACCCTCTAAATTCCTGAATTCTTGACCTGATCACATGCTTGTGTCTTTGATCTGTCCTGGTCCTTCCTTACTGTTCTCTATGTCGTCTTCTTCAGCGGTATTATTCCTGGTCCTACCGATCGGCAAGACGGAGCACCTCCCGTGGGCCAGCAGCAACCTGGAGATCAAGCCCATCATTCAGGAGTAGCCTCTAGAGTCATGCCTACTGGGGGTCAAGAGCCACCAGTTCAACCAGTCCAGCCTGCAGAGCCTGATGATGGCACCTTGGTGGGTCTCATCAGGATATTACTAGCATCTCAAGATCGTCGGGGCGACGCCCTGCACCTGGCAGTACAAGATGCTCTGAGCAAAGGTGGTCATCAAGGTAACAGTACAGCCAACAGCTTCAAGCGCTTGAACCTTCCCTTCTTCGACGGCAGGGAGGATGCTATTATCGCAGATGCTTGGCTGCAGGATACAGAAGTTATTCTAGAAGCGACGAAGATGCCTGAGAACGAGAAGGTGGCGGTAGTACACCTACAGTTATTGGATCTTGCCCGCAGCTGGTGGACGGCACAGGCCGTTAGATTAGTGGCACCTGTTGTATGGACAGTATTCCAAAAAAGATTCCAGACTAAGTACTTCGATACTGTATCTCGGTACGATCTACAGACGAGGTTCACTAACCTGAAGCAGATGGACATGACGGTCGACGGATATGCGGCCGAGTTTTCGAGACTTAGTCGGTTTGCTCCCACCTTGGTAGCGACCGAGTTCGACAGAGCCCAGCGGTTCCAGTAGGGGCTATATCTAGAGATTTATTGGCAGTGGAGCAGTTTGAGTATCAGACTTTTGATGCGGTATTGAGAGCAGCCAAGATGCACGAGTATACTTTCCAGAGGATCGTGGACAGGACCGGAGGTCGGAAGCGATCTCATGGCCACATGAATCAGTCTTTAGCACCAGCCCCGGCAGCTAGGACTTTGACAATTGAAACCCCAAGGCGGGTGGCCTCAGTGATGTCGGTTCAACATTTAACCCCGACAAACTCTCAGCAGCAGAAGCAGAAGCACTCTTCCGCAGTGGGATGTTCGCATTGCGGAAAGCCATGACATATGGTGGCAGAATGTCGCAGGGCGCAGGGATTATGCCTGGCTTGTGGGACAGAGGATCACAAGATAGAATTCTGTCCGAATTGGGGTAGTTCATCATCGTCCAACTTTACTAGTCCTTCGGTGAGAGGACCAGCACCCGTCCAGCAACAACAACAGTATCAGCCTCATAGGCCATTGTCGACGTAGGCACAAGCCTTCTAGCAGCAATACCCCCAGCAGTATGCGCAAGCCCAAGCCCTGGTTCAGAGCAGACATAGAGGTTTTCAGCAGAGGGGATCCGTACCCAGAGGACATGGTCAGGCGATAGCGATGATCGTAGAAGAAAGATTGGCACCAGGTGAGGTAGTGGCAGGTACTATTCTCGTCAACTCCTTTCCAGCATCAGCGTTATTTGATTCTGGTGCATCGCATTCATTCATGTCTGCACGATTTGCGACACGGATTGGACTGGAGCCCGAGTCATTATCAGTAAGGCACAATATACTTACTGGTAACGATCTTGTGGGAGTAGATAGAGTGTTTTTCTCGTGTCGGATCGTAGTTAGCGGTAGAGAGTTCCCCGCTAGATTGATAGAGTTCCCAATGGCCGATTATGATGTGGTCTTAGGGATGGATTGGTTAAGGAACCAGTATGCTAGGATAGACTGCCATGTTGGCAGGGTTGTTTTTAGCATTCCAGGCGAGCCAGAGTTTTTCTTTTTTCGAGGCAAAGTTGAACCTTCTCCTCCAGTATTGCGGATGGCAGTAGCAGCAGTGCAGTTACCCCGGATAGTCGAGGAGTTTCTAGATATTTTCCCAGAAGAGCTTCCAGGAATGTCGCCAGAGCGAGAGATCGAGTTTACTATCGACTTGATCCCAGGGACAGCCCCAGTGTCGAAGAGAGTCTACAGGATGGCGCCGTCAGAGTTAGAGATATTGTACAAGATGATTGAAGAACTCAGGACCAAAGGATTCATTCGTGTAAGTGGATCGCCTTGGGGAGCCCCGATGCTTCTTATGAAAAAGAAGGATGGTACATCCAGATTATGTATAGATTATCGTACCTTGAACTCAGTGACAATCAAGAACAGATACCCTCTCCCGAGAATAGATGACTTGTTTGATCAACTCAAGGGGGGCAGCAGTATTCTCGAAGATTGACTTGCGGTCAGGATACCATCAGATCAGAGTCAGAGAGCAGGACATCTCGAAGACAGCTTTCAGATCTAGATATGGCATTGGAAGTTCCTTATTATGCCCTTTGGAGCAACCAATGTGCCGGCTATATTCATGGACCTTATGAATCGTATCTTCATGCCTTATTTGGATCAGTTCGTAATTGTGTTCATAGACGACATCCTGGTCTATAGCAAGAGTGAAGCGGGGCATGAGCAGCATCTCAGAGTTATCCTCCAGATTCTCAGAGAGCACCAGTTGTACGCGAAGTTCAGTAAATGCGAGGTCTGACTCGATCGTATTTCATATTTGGGTCATATCATCACCAAAGGAGGAGTAGAAGTGGATCCCCAAAAGATTGTGGCTATCGAGACATAGCCAGTACCTAGCACAGTTGCAGAAGTTCGCAGTTTTCTTGGCTTGGCCGGCTACTACCGGCGATTTGTTTCAGGCTTTGCTCAGATTTCAACGCCATTGACCCAGTTGAGCCGCAAGGATGTGCAGTTTGCTTGGACAGCAGAATGTCAGGATTCTTTTAAGAATTTGAAGCGAGGTTTGATGACGGCACCCATTTTCACACTTCCAGATGGGACCGGGGGATTCTCAGTGTATTGTGATGCTTCAGGCAGAGGTTTGGGATGTATTTTGATGCAGCATGGGAAGGTAATAGCTTATGCGTCATGTCAACTTCGTGATCATGAGAGGAATTATCCAACCCATGATTTGGAATTGGCAGCAGTAGTGTTTGCACTTAAGCTTTGGAGACACTACTTGTATGGAGATAGGGTGGAGATTTTCACAGACCATAAGAGCCTGAAGTGTGTGTTTACTCAGAAGGATCTTAACATGCGTCAGAGGAGATGGCTAGAGCTGCTTGTGGATTATGACATCAACCAGCAGTATCATCCTGGGAAGGCCAATGTCGTTGCAGATGCATTGAGCAGAAGAGCCAGAGTTTATTTTCTAACAGCGCAACCAGAGTTATTAGCAGATCTTCAGAAGATGGGTATAGAAGTTTTTTTCCTACCAATGTAGCATTGATGGCCAGTATGCAAGTTCAGTCCACTATAGTCGAGAGGATCCGGATGACGCAGTCAACAGATTTCAAGCTTCAGCAACTCAGAGCAGAGTATGAGACAGGACGAAGGCCAGAGTTATGCATTCATGAAGATGGTACACTTCGACAGGGTAAGCGTCTTTGTGTACCCAGTGGAGATATCAGACAGAAAGTCATGGCAGAAGCTCACAGTTCACACTATTCCATTCATCCCAGTGGCACGAAGATGTACCGTGATATCCGTCAGCACTTTTGGTGGAATGGCATGAAGAGAGAGATAGCCCGGTTTATCTCTCGGTGTTTGGTTTGCCAACAAGTTAAGGCCGAGCATCAAGGACCGGTTGGACTTCTTCAGCCCTTGCCGATTCCAGAATGGAAATGAGAGCATATAACCATGGATTTCGTGACTGGATTACCTAGGTCCCCGGCCGGTAGAGATGCTATTTGGGTTATTATAGACAGGCTCACGAAAGTGGCTCACTTTCTCCCGTTTAGAGTTGGTCAGTCGACGGCTCAGCTAGCAGAGATGTACCTCAGGCAGATCATCCAATTTCATGGTGTACCAGTCAGTATCACCTCAGACAGAGATTCAAGATTTACGTGGCACTTTTGGCACAGTTTGTAAGAGAGTTTGGGAACTCACTTCCAGTTCAGCTCAGCTTATCATCCGCAGACAGATGGTCAGTCAGAGTGTACCATACGAACCTTGGAAGATATGTTGAGATCTGGTACACTCGACTTCGGTGGTTCGTGGAAAGATTACCTGCACCTGGTGGAGTTCTCGTACAACAACAGTTTCTAAGCCAGTATCCAGATGACACCATTCGAGGCACTGTATGGTAGGAAGTGCAGATCTCCGCTAGCATGGAATGATGTTGGAGAGAGACAGATACTCGGTCCAAAAATGATTACTCAGACAGTTGAGGTGGTCAGAAGAGTCAGAGATCATCTTCGCGTCGCACAAGATCGCCAGCGCCATTGGGCCGATTCTCATCGGTGTCCCCTTAAATTTTATGTCGGCGACCATGTATTCCTTAGGATCTCGCCTACCCGTGGCGTCGTTCGTTTCGGCGTACGGGGAAAGCTTATTCCTAGGTATATAGGGCCATTCGACATTCTAGAACGAGTAGGTAATGTGTCATATCGTCTCGTTCTCCCGCCGTCGTTGCTTGAGGTGCAGGATGTCTTCCATGTATCCCAACTACGACGGTATATCCCGGACCCGAGCCACATCCTAGATCATTCAGAATTGGTTGTTGGTACCAACCTTTCGTATGAGGAGAGGCCCGTATCCATATTGGACCGAAGAGAGAAGATACCGAAGAACAAGACTATCAAGTTAATCCGTGTTGCTTGGGGTCATCACTCTTTGGGTGAGTCAACGTGGGAGCGTGAGGATGATATACGATCGCGATATCCCGACCTGTTTGACTCGTAAGGTATAATATCTTTCTTATGCCTTATGCTCTCAATTCCTTGCTTGAATGAATGATTGCATGGTGGACTGCTTAGTATAGCTTGTCTGTGATTAGTATAGCTTGTCCTTGCCTCTATAGCCTCTTAATTAAATTCCGAGGACGGAATTCTTTTTAGGTGGGTAGAGTTGTAACGCCCGTAGTTCGTATTACGTATTTTGGTATATGTGTACGTATTTTGACTCATATTGCATGTCTCCTTACATGGTCTATTTGCATGGTCTATTTTGGCATTTCATTTGCTTGGTTCGGTTCGGTTTGCTTGGTTCGGTTTTGCATGTGGACCAACCCCACCTACCACCCACTCTCTTCCTTTATAAGCCACCAACCCCTTTCTCTCTCCTCATTCACTTCTTTATTACTTCTTCTTCTTCCTCCATTAACTCTCTCCACCTACCAAGAGAGGCTTAGGCAAGTGCAATTTGTAGCACCCAGTTTCCCAAATGAGGGTAAATTTGAAATATCATGTTTATAATTATTTTAATAATGATATTTAATTCATGATATGATTTTTGGTGATTTTAAATCATTTTAAAATTATTTAAATCAATGACTTGTGGTTTTGACGTTTTGCTAGTGAAACCCTAGAGACTGTTTGACCTAGAGCCTAACCATGTGATTATAATATTTTAATGTCATTTTTGGCCTAAGGATATTTTTTGCATTTGACCTCCTTGAATTATTTTGATATTATTTTATTATTTATGATATTGTTTTGGGATTATTTGAGTCGGGTTCGAATTTCATCTCAATCTGACTTGTAACGGGGACCCGAGGGTAGTTTGACTCTAGTGGGACCCACACACTAGTTAGGCATGGCCCACATGATATTAATTTTAGTCCACATGATAGAAATATTTTAGTTAGAGGTTAGACTAATTATTATGGATAAGGTTAGTGTGATTAGAGACTTTAGAATACTAATTTAGCCCCAACCAATTAGCCCTTTCCTAATACTCATAGAATAGGTTAGTGGGAGCATTTTGGACCTTACCATAATAGGACAAATAGCCCCATATGGCCAGCCACTTTGGGAGAGGATAGGCTCAAGTTCATTTCATTATTCTCATCCACACTCTCTCTCTTGTTCTTCCCCAAATTCCTAGAGAGCAATCCCTAGCAATTTCTCCACCAAATCCTTCCATTTTACCACCAAATCTTCTTCTTTCCTTCTCTATTCTAGCCAAGGAGGAAGCTACCCAAGTTTGGAAGGATTCGGAGCTCGTTCATGTCCTTTTGGAATCTCTACGTATCGGTGTCGCTCCGGGAAGGTTTTTCTTCGATTCGATCTACCGGGAGGTATAAATCCCTTCTCCTTTTCATTTCTCATGCATATAGGTCTATTTTGAACCCATAGGAATGACCCCCATGGTTGTATCTCCATTTGTGTCCATTTCGTGTCCATTTGGAGGTCATAGGAGTGTCCTTTGTGTTGTGGTTGTGTCCATGTGGGAAAATCCTAAATTTGGACACACTATGTGTTGTTGTTATGTATGAATGAATTATTACATATTTAATCTCATATTTTTGTATTGGAGATGTGTTCTATAGTGTTTCATATATATATATTAGTGTAGAGAGTGAGTTATTGATATATTATGTTATATACTTGTGTTCTTTTGTCTCAAACTACCTAAATTCGTCATGATTTTTATCCACGTTTTTAATTTCAGCCCTAACTTAGAAATGTCATAACTTCTAGCTCAAAACTCGGTTTAATTTTTCGTTTTTTTTAAAAGAAGCGTATTGAAGTTAGCTTTCCAAAACCATGTATTAATAGGCCTAATTCTTTCTGTAACTTTCTGGAGAATTATTTGAGTGTCAGCTGTACGAAAGACAAACACGTTCTCGGTGTTTTTGCGATTCCGGGAGTTTCCGGAAACGAAAACACGATCCGTTTGAAGTTTCGGAAAGCTAACACATAGATCTATAACATAGTTTAATCCTAGATTTTAATTCATGCTGAGATGGTACAGTATTGATTATTAGTAGGAGTTACTATTCGACATATACATTTTGTGCACCCTTGTGTGTAATATAATGTTCTATTTGATTTTAACCCATGTTAATGTATATACATTATGTAATTAAATAGAGAATGCAAGCATGAGTAAATGGTTAAATAAAGGATGTATGAGGTATAAGTATCCTATCTAATGTAAGCATGTATAAGTATGGCTTGTAATGAATATGTAGGTTCCATAGTATGTAATGTATGGTGCATATAGTAGTGCAAGAGAATAAATGAATGATGAATGAATGCAAGCATGAATGTAATATAATAATAGATGTAATGTATGCAATATACAAGTTAATGAGATGTAATGTTCTATGTTAACACAAATCCTATATTACCTCATGTACCCCTTATACTATGTTGACACTATCATACTTGACACTTTGTTCACTTACACTTTGACACTCTTTGATATATACACTATGTATGCCCATTTAACCCTCACTTGCCCCTTTGCCATGTTCACATACACACACATAGCCTCTTAAATAAGTATTTATGAATATAGTTAACTTAGCTATGTATGTATATTATATATGTTAGCATATTGTGTTGTAATATATAAGTTTATATAACCATTTGAAATGCCATGATTATAGACCTAATGTTGAATACCAATATATGCATGTGTATATATGTGTAGACATATATAGCTTAAAGTAATAGATTACCTAGTGTATATCCAATGTGAATTCTTGCCTATTTGAGTATTGAATAATTGCATGCTATATAGAGTTGGGTGTATATTGGCTTGTGTAGCCTTGTATTGATATGTGCTTGCTAGGATAGTCTTGGTTAGGCCTAGTAAGACTTGCTGGATTAGGACATGACCTAGTTTGACTAGTGCAGTTGACCAGAGTTGACCAAGGGTTGACTTTGGCCTAGTTTGACCTAGATTCATGTATAGTGCATTGTAGTGCTTTATATTACCCTTCTGGATATGTTGTGACTTGTGCTGTTCTAATTAGGAGCCAGACACCTCTCCTCGGACAGTATCTTTACCTTGGACATTCAGATATCAGGCGAGTACATTCTCCGATCATTTCATATCCTGCTTAGAATTTTTTCCTGTATTAAATTACTTTACTTGATACTATCATGTTGGTCACACGGATTAGTACTATATGGATCCCTTCTTGAGATGTTATCCCTTCAGGGAGCATCGGGTACTCTATGTTCTGTGCGTTTCACTTACATAGCGTATCATATGCTTCTTTGGTTCTTTGATCACTTGTGACATATACCCATATGATCACAGAGTCTTCTTTGAATCCTTATCACCCTTTGGGGACATATCACCCTTTGGGGGCATATCACCCTTCGGGGGCATATCACCATTTGGGGGCTTATCACCTTTCGGAGGCTTATCACCTTTCGGAGGGTTATCACCCTTTGGGGGCATATCACCCTTTGGGGGCTTATCATCCTTCGGAGGCTGTTACATAGAAGCATGTACGTAACATAACTTGTTTGGATCCTTGTGTATTAGTTGGGGGTACGGGGGAGTATAAATAGCCATGTGAACAATTCCAAAGTAGAATAGCCATGTACGCCTCTTTAGTATAGCCATGTACAAATCAAGCCGTTCACATGTTGACTTTGTACTCTAAATCACTAGTCACTGGTAGCTCTCTACTTATAGTAGATATTTCTATTACAGCTCTCTCTGTTTACATACTGCACTTCTTTCAGTACCTGTATCTTACTTTACTGCATGATTATATTTTCTAACCTGCTATGATCTGTTGAGATGTACTGTACTCGCTCCAGTCCTGACTGGACCTGTTAATAAATTTTACAGATAGCTTGGAGGTTGCCTGCTAGCCTAGAGGAGACACTTTAGAGGTTGTTTAGATAGTTATTTCATTTTGTCTGGAGTTGTATTTACTTTGTGGATTACTGTATTTGAGTTTTGAGATGTATTTCTGGGTTTATGTATCTTAGACACTTAGACTTCTATCTCCTGTATCTCTTTCGGATTTCATGTTTTATCTATCTTTATCATGCTCTACCTTAGATGTGATTGAGACTGTATCTGCTATATCACCCCCATTCGGGAAGTATATACTGCTTAGCATTATATTGTTAGATGTTGTGACCTAGGACAGCGTTCTACCACCGACACTGCGGCGTAGGCTGGGCGTTGTTACGATCCTGTACCCTAACAGTGGGTGCGGGTCATGACACGTTTTTAGTGGTGGCCCATGCAGGTCGAGATTCGCATTAGTCTGATTTCGTAGTAGCGCAACGACTTAGTTGTACTACTACGAGCCTGCTATAGGATATATAAATTAAGATGTTAGGATGAGAGGATACTCAATCACTGTTAGGATTCCTTGAGAGATTCCTGGGATGACCCTTGAGAATCTTATTTTGAATTCTGATTTAAACTCCTTTTCCTTGTTTTGATTCACATTTTTCCTTGATTTGAATTTGATTTTGTGGATTCATTGTAGAACTTTGAATCCTGGTATTAGTTGATGATTTTGATAAAATTTTGTAGTTGTTGATTTAATTTTGTATTTAGATTAATATTTTCAAATCCAAGGTACTCAATCACACTTAGGATTCTTTGAGTAATTTCTGGGACGACCCCTGAGAAACTCATTTTGAACTTCAATTGGAATTCCTTTTCCTCTTGTTTGGATTCACCCTCATTCCTTGCTATTGAATTTAAGCTTGATGGGTTCCTCTCGTTTGAACCGATGAGAAGGAACATATCTTCATTATTCTTTCTCGCCATTATTCTCTTGCATTCTTATTTACCTCTTATCTTAAACTCTGTCTCATTACATTAATTACCCATATCTTGTCGTCCCTACCAGATGTACTTCGAAATCCTTGAATTTTCGTATCTTTTGCATGGGGAAGGCTAAGGAAGTGACGTAAATTATATAGCTCAGAGAAGACGTAACTGGTTATTTTATGATGATCTAAAGGAAATCAAATATAGAGTGTTCCATATGGAAACTTGAGATAGAAATGTGGTAAAGGTCTCGAATAGAATAAAGAGATGTATACTGCCAATCTGGAAACAATTATATTTAGAGAAATTTTGGGGTTATGAGATAGTTTATAGGTGTATTCAAAACTAATGAGGATATCAGAGGTCAACCTAGTTTTGAGAACTTAGAAAATCTTGGTTATTGATTCTGGGGAAAACTTTTACTCTGAGGCTATGTAGAAGGTTAGTAATAGAAAAGAGAAGTTAATTGTGTTTAATAAGGATATTAAACAAGATGTTGCGAGGAAATGACTAGGGATAGAGAGAACACAAAGTTATGGAAGTTTAGAGATTGTTGTGAAATATTTTTAGAAGAATAATATTCAAGGGTGTATGTCGAAGAAAATACGGAAGTTGATTTTATGATGGAAGATAAGTTTTGTAAGGCCTAAAGATTTAAATTAAATAATACGAGGAGAACAATTTGAACAAGTTCAAGGAATTCGTAAACGGAATTTAGAGGTTTTGGGTCAAATTTAAGACAAGGTGAAAGAACTTGGAAATTTAAATAAATGGTTAATGTTGATTCCTAAATGTGAGGGCTGTGCTTCACGAGTGATGTTTGGAAATTGGGAATTGCCTACGGCAGTCATGGTAAGGGTTTAAGTAAAGGTTAAATTTTCATATGGAGACTGGTGAGATAAAGATATGATTGGCAAGTTATGACCAGATGAACTTAAGAGTATCAGAAGCAGATGACTAACTCGATCTTCATTATTTTTGTGCATTAATTACCACCTCTTGAACTCCCACTTTCTAATTGATATCCTTGACGTTCCTTATCGTGACTTTGATATTCGGAATGTAATACTAGCTGTTACCCTCCAACAAATCTTATATGCAAGACCTAGACGAGCTCACCTTCGTGTAGGTATATCATGTCCCACTAAAATCCGTCTTCTTGTACTCTATTTTCTTGATATGATTTTCTGGTCAACTGGCTAAACTATAACCTCTACCATTATACTAAATTTTTTCTTATATCAATTAGAAATCCAGCCTTGACTCAATTCTTTCGACCCGACATGTGATAGTGTTCTGCTTGTTTCCTTAGATGCTTAACCTTGTACCTTATCTGATTACTTGACCCGTTGGTTAAGAAACTTGGACTACGTAATTCCTTTCATCATTACCACCCTTATATCTTGTGCTGCTAAATTAGCCTTAGTTTTGCAAGCTTATCTATTTTCAAGCTTGGTTATGACATATTTTATTGGGTGGCCACCCACTAACATATTGTCTAATCAGAACCGGTACATGATGGTTTGATCAACCTATTGCACTTTGGTTTACTTTTTTTTCATGTATCAATCTACGAGAATGGAGACAGTTAAACTTGACCCTAGAGTCTCATTCGCGACAGTCTTGACAATTTTTCTTGAAATCTTTTCATCGCCTATGAACCTCGTATTTGTATTCAGTCGAATTAAATTTAATCATGACCTGAACCTCCATCATTGGATGCTCGTGCTCATACTTTGATTTCATTGATTTCCCTTCTTGTCCAAATCTCGTTTTATCTCGAAATTGATCAACTTAGATCGTGTCAAGACAAAAATCTATTTGTGATTTGTTGTGCCTAAATTTTCAATTTTTGTCATTTTATGGAATAGTAACCTTTTAATAATATTCTTAGTTGCTTGTTAATGACCAATTTTTTATATAGGATGGTAGACAGCCCTACAACCTTGATGATTGTTGTTCCCTTACCTTTCCAATTAGGACACCCTAGATTGTTTGTGTGTTGATACCATAGTACTGTTTTGACCTAGAATGATTAGTGTACCTAGGTGAGACTTCCAACTGCTACGGTATGCCCTGACCTTGTATACTATTCCTTCAAATTGCATGATTTAGATAAAAAAAAAATTTAGACCTTGATTGTTGGAAAATAGGGACGTCACCCCATTAGTATCAGTTGTAGATATATATAGGTTAGTCCTTGATGTGGGGATATGTGTCTATAAACATGTAGCTTATGAGATTTATGAGAGATTATAGTATCAGCCTTGATGGGATGTACTAGTCTTTTGGTGAGTATAAATGTGTTATGAGAGATAGGGGCCTATATGTCTTAGTAATGCATCGTTCCTATGGTAATAGAATGTATTAATAGATGGTTAATAGGAAGATAATAGTTTGAGCATACCTATAGCCTATGATCAGTTCCTTTTCATCCTTAGTTAAGACCACTTTAAAATAGGTCCAGTCTCTTGGATATAGGTTCCAGTCCATATTCTATTGAAGTTCCATTACCGTCGTACAGCAGAGCAGTATTGGAGGTATTCCTAGATTGACACTTTTTAGATGTCCGTTTATTATTCCAGTGTTAGGAAGTGTTACCTTAGATATTGGGTAGGTTAGAGGCTCTAGAAGGAGTACTATCGATCTTAAATTTCGAGGACGAAATTTTTCTAAGGTGGGTAGAGTTGTAGCACCCAGTTTTCCAAATGAGGGTAAATTTGAAATTTCGTATTTATAATTATTTTAATAATGATATTTAATTCATGATATGATTATTGGTGATTTTAAATTATTTTAAAATAATTTAAATCAATGACTTGTGGTTTTGACGTTTTGCTAGTGAAACCCTAGAGACTGTTTGACCTAGAGCCTAACCATGTGACTATAATATTTTAATGTCATTTTTGGCCTAAGAATATTTTTTGCATTTGACCTCTTTGAATTATTTTGATATTATTTTATTATTTATGATATTGTTTTGGGATTATTTGAGTCGGGTTCGAATTTCATCTCAATCTGACTTGTAACGGGGACCCGGGCGTAGTTTGACTCTAGTGGGACCCACACACTAGTTAGACATGGCCTACATGATATTAATTTTAGTCCACATGATAGAAATATTTTAGTTAGAGGTTAGACTAATTATTATGGATAAGGTTAGTGTGATTAGAGACTTTAGAATGACTAATTTAGTCCCAACCAATTAGCCCTTTCCTAATACTCATAGAATAGGTTAGTGGGGGCATTTTGGACTTTACCATAATAGGACAAATAGCCCCATATGACCAGCCACTTTGGGAGAGGATAGGCTCAAGTTTATTTTATTATTCTCATCCACACTCTCTCTCTTGTTCTTCCCCAAATTCCTAGAGAGCAATCCCTAGCAATTTCTCCACCAAATCCTTCCATTTCACCACCAAATCTTCTTCTTTCCTTCTCCATTCTAGCCAAGGAGGAAGCTACCCAAGTTTGGGAGGATTCGGAGCTCGTTCATGTCCTTTTGGAATCTCTACGTGTCGGTGTCGCTCCGGGAAGGTTTTTCTTCGATTCGATCTACCGGGAGGTATAAATCCCTTCTCCTTTTCATTTCTCATGCATATAGGTCTATTTTGAACCCATAGGAATGACCCCCATGGTTGTATCTCCATTTGTGTCTATTTCGTGTTCATTTGGAGGTCATAGGAGTGTCCTTTGTGTTGTGGTTGTGTCCATGTGGGAGAATCCCAAATTTGGACACACTATGTGTTGTTGTTATGTATGAATGAATTATTACATGTTTAATCTCATATTTTTGTATTGGAGATGTGTTCTATAGTGTCTCATATATATATATATTAGTGTAGAGAGTGAGTTATTGATATATTATGTTATATACTTGTGTTCTTTTGTCTCAAACTACCTAAATTCGTCATAATTTTTATCCACGTTTTTAATTTCAGCCCTAACTTAGAAATGTCATAACTTCTAGCTCAAAACTCGGTTTAATCTTCCATTTTTTTAAAAAGAAGCGTACTGAAGTTTGCTTTCCAAAAACATGTATTAATGGGCCTAATTCTTTCTGTAACTTTCTGGAGAATTATTTGAGTGTCAGTTGTACGAAAGACAAACGCGTTCTCGGTGTTTTCACGATTTTGGGAGTTTTTGGAAACGAAAACGCGATCCGTTTGAAGTTTCGGAAAGCTAACACATAGATATATAACATAATTTAATCCTAGATTTTAATTCATGCTGAGATGGTACAGTATTGATTATTAGTAGGAGTTACTATTCGGCATATGCATTTTGTGCACCCTTGTGTGTAATATAATGTTCTATTTGATTTTAACCCATGTTAATGTATATACATTATGTAATTAAATAGAGAATACAAGCATGAGTAAATGGTTAAATAAATGATATATGAGGTGTAAGTATCCTATCTAATATAAGCATGTATAAGTATGGCTTGTAATGAATATGTAGGTTCCATTGTATGTAATGTATGGTGCATATAGTAGTGCAAGAGAATAAATGAATGATGAATGAATGCAAGCATGAATGTAATGTAATAATAGATGTAATGTATGCAATATACAAGTTAATGAGATGTAGTGTTCTATGTTAACACAAATCCTATATTACCTCATGTACCCCTTATACTATGTTGACACTATCATACTTGACACTTTGTTCACTTACACTTTGACACTCTTTGATATGTATACACTATGTATGCCCATTTAACCCTCACTTGCCCCTTTGCCATATTCACATACACACACATAGCCTCTTAAATAAGTATTTATGAATATAGTTAACTTAGCTATATATGTATATTATATATATGTTAGCATATTGTGTTGTAATATATAAGTTTATATAACCATTTGAAATGCCATGATTATAGACCTAATGTTGAATACCAATATATGCATGTGTATATATGTGTAGACATATATAGCTTAAAGTAATAGATTACATAGTGTATATCCAATGTGAATTCTTGCCTATTTGAGTATTGAATAATTGCATGCTATATAGAGTTGGGTGTATATTGGCTTGTGTAGCCTTGTATTGATGTGTGCTTGCTAGGATAGTCTTGGTTAGGTCTAGTAAGACTTGCTGGATTAGGACATGACCTAGTTTGACCTAGTTTGACTAGTGCAGTTGACCAGAGTTGACCAAGGGTTGACTTTGGCCTAGTTTGACCTAGATTCATGTATAATGCATTGTAGTGCTTTATATTACCCTTCTGGACGTGTTGTGACTTGTGCTGTTCTAATTAGGAGCCAGACACCTCTCCTCGGACAGTATCTTTACCTTGGACATTCAGATATCAGGCGAGTACATCCTCTGATCATTTCATATCCTGCTTAGAATTATTTCCTGCATTAAATTACTTTACTTGATACTGTCACGTTGGTCACACGGATTAGTACTATATGGATCCCTTCTTGAGATGTTATTCCTTCAGGGAGCATCGGGTACTCTATGTTCTGTGCATTTCACTTACATAGCGTATCATATGCTTCTTTGGTTCTTTGATCACTTGTGACATATACCCATATGATCACAGAGTCTTCTTTGAATCCTTATCACCCTTTGGAGGCATATCACCCTTTGGGGACATATCACCCTTCGGGGGCATATCACCATTTGGGGGCTTATCACCTTTCGGAGGCTTATCACCTTTCGGAGGGTTATCACCCTTTGGGGGCTTATCACCCTTCGGGGGCTGTTACATAGAAGCATATATGTAACATAACTTGTTTGGATCCTTGTGTATTAGTTGGGGGTACGGGGGAGTATAAATAGCCATGTGAACAATTCCAAAATAGAATAGCCATGTACGCCTCTTTAGTATAGCCATGTACAAATCAAGCTGTTCACATGTCGACTTTGTACTCTAAATCACTAGTCACTGTAGCTCTCTACTTATAGTAGATATTTCTATTACAGCTCTCTCTGTTTACATACTGCACTTCTTTCAGTACCTGTATCTTACTTTACTGCATGATTATATTTTCTAACCTGCTATGATCTATTGAGATGTACTGTACTCGCTCCAGTCCTGACTGGACCTGTTGATAAATTTTACAGATAGCTTGGAGGTTGCCTGCTAGCCTAGAGGAGACACTTTAGAGGTTGTTTAGATAGTTATTTCATTTTGTCTGGAGTTGTATTTACTTTGTGGATTACTGTATTTGAGTTTTGAGATGTATTTCTGGGTTTATGTATCTTAGACACTTAGACTTCTATCTCATGTATCTCTTTTGAATTTCATGTTTTATCTATCTTTATCATGCTCTACCTTAGATGTGATTGAGACTGTATCTGCTATGTCACCCCCATTCGGGGAGTATATACTGCTTAGCATTATATTGTTAGATGTTGTGACCTAGGACAGCGTTCTACCGCCGACACTGCGGCGTAGGCTGGGCGTTGTTACGATCCTGTACCCTAACAGTGGGTACGGGTCGTGACATAATTTGTTTCATGGAGGAACTTAAATTTTGTTGTTTCATTTTCTTCCTCGCGAGATTCTAAGACACTTTAGTACTTAGTATTTTCAATTTCCATGGTTTATTTCTTGTAGATCTAAGTTTGTTGCATTTTCGGATTTTTTGGGTTTTGATCTATCAAATTTTATTATTTTCAAGTTGTGATTGTTCCATATTGTAGAGAATTTTATTCTACCCCATTTTGACCTATGGAAGTCCAAATTTGGACTTATAATGAAGGTTTTATGGAGCTTGGAAGCTATGGGTTCCATGGCCATCCTTCTCAGATTTTTGGAGAAGATGGGTATCCATCTACCCTGTCGCATGGATGGGTACCCATCTACTGCCGCATGAGACCCCCATCCACTTTGCCGCATGGAACTCATCTACCCTACCGCATAGATGGGTATCCATCTACCCTGTCGCAAAGATGGGTATCCATCTACCCTGCCGCATGGATGGGTACCCATCTACTGCCGCATGAGACCCCCATCCACTTTGCCGCATGGAACTCATCCACCTTGCCGCATAGATGGGTATCCATCTACCCTGCCGCATGGATGGGTACCCATCTACTGCTGCATGAGACCCCCATCCACTTTGCCGCATGGAACTCATCCACCCTGCCGCATAGATGGGTATCCATCTACCCTGCCGCATAGATAGGTACCCATCTCCTGCCGCATAAGACCCCCATCCACTTTGCCGCATGGAACTCATCCACCCTGCCACATAGATGGGTATCCATCTACCCTGCCGCATAGATGGGTACCCATCTATTGTCGCATGAGCCCCTTCCACCCTTGGTCGCATAATGCCTATTTTGGTTGTTTTATGTCCTATTTGACTGATTTGTAGTCAGAATCTCTCCTAAATTTAAACATAGAAGTTGTAGATCTTTTCTTGGCTTCAAGAATATGTTACTAACTATTTTATGCAAGTTTCTCTCATTCATGATAGCGTAAGGATAGAACACGATAGTGGCCTGTTAAGACGCACTCTTAACAAGTAACAAGTAGCATAGGATGATAGTGGTACGTCGTGGCGCCCTCTTGACAAGCAACCTTGGCATGATAATATATGATAGTGGCCCATCGTGACGCACTCTTGATAAGTAAACCTGACATAATATACCTCAATATGGTGTTGTGACGGCTAGCATGACATGACAAGAATGAATGGCCTGGACATCGTGGGCGATTTTGTTTGTACAAATTAACCAGTATTGTCTTTCATCATGTCTAGGACGGAGACCCCTGAGTACCACGGTCAGGGGTACCTACTGAAATTGACTAAGGCTAATAACTAGAGTAATCCAGTAGTCATGAAGAGATTTTCCAGCTACAGGCAATCCCGTTATCTGGGCGCACAAGTGGACTTGTAGCCTGCCGACGACTAGGATACATTTCCAGCACACTGTCATGTGTTGCACCATTCATGAACGGATATTCGACCTAGATAACCTGGATGGTCTGCAGGGCTTGTGGCTGTTGGAATAATTTTATTGCATCTTGCTAGTAACTAGGCCTGTGATAACCCTAGTTAGTTAAGGTATCAAGCCGTACTTATTATTTGGCCGTGAATGGAGTCTAAGCCTTGTCTTGTCCCAGTACCTGGTTACTTTAGTAACATGATTGCTTATGTTTACCTTGTCAATAACTGATCGGAATAACTTCTCATCTCTTATATTTATTGCCCTATTTAGATTTTATGTCTTAATTATCTTCTTATTTTATGTTCTGATATGCTGGTTTTAGTTCTTAAGTGAAGCCTCCTTTGTGGTACTTGCTCTTTCTGGGATCTGACCCAGCTGGTTTTGCGTGGCCAGATACCGGAGCAGCTCCAGAGGATCTCCCTACCTTACAGCCATATGGTGACCACCAGGCATAACCCTGACAACGAGTGAATTTTATTTTTTGCTCTCCCACTCTATTGTAAAAATATTCTTTTGAGACGTTTAGCCTACGAGCACGTGTTAGCTCGATTGCACTTTACTTACTGTCTGCCTACGGGCTGTAGCATGATTAACAAATCCTAGGGTTGATCATGTATGACTGAAACTCTTGCTAGTCTTTATATTTTATATGACTAGCTTCATGGTCATCCAAATATGTAATGTATGGGACGCCTTACTGTTGGATATTTGGTGCTCTGACATCTTGTAACTGTTATTACTTGCTTGAGATTGAGACAATAGGCTTGTTCATGACCATAAGAGACGGATGGCTTGTAGTTAAACCCTCATGTATCTAGACAGCTGTGACCGTATAGAGAGATGAGTTGCATTCAATATACGTAGCTGGCTATGTCCGCCCCCGCTCTCCAGTATTCTGGTTCTGGGGCGTTACAAATAGCCCTCTACACATTTGTTTTTGATCTTAGTCTGGCCATCAGATTGAGGATGGTAGGTTGTAATATATAGGAGTTATGTTCCTTGCAACTTAAACAACTCTTTCCAAAATAAACTAGTAAAGATAGGGTCTCTATCAGAAACTATGGACTTTGGTACCCCATGTAATTTGCATACTCCTTCCATAAAGACAGTGGCTATAGAACTAGCAGTATAGGGGTGTGATAAAGGAAACAGATGTATATACTTACTGAGCCTGTCCACCACTACCAGAATAGAAGTCCTACCTTGGCTAGGAGGCAGTACATCAATAAAGTCCATGGATAAATCCTTCCATATCATCTAAGGAATAGGCAAGGGTTGGAGAAGACCTGCTGGTGATGTAGTCTCACCTTTGTTTCTTTGGCAAACTTCACAGCTTCTAATGTAGTCCTTTACTAATGCTTTCATCCCCTTCCAATAGTAGACCTTCCCGATTCTTTGTAGAGTTTTACTTGTGCCTGAGTGCCCTCCCACGATCATGATGCTCCTTCAACATAGCTAACACAAACTGGGACTGAGGATCAATAAGGAGCCTCTGTTTGTAAAACAAGAGGCCATCTCTAAGTGAGTATTTCATGTTATCTAATTTCCCAGCCTCCTACTTGTCTAATTTCTTCCTGTAATAGGTAGAGTTTGACATTTGGACTTTGAATTCCTGCAACCATTCTGGCAGCACAAGTGTGGTAGCATGTAGTTGACCTTCTCCCCTTCTTGACAAGCTATCTGCTGTATTGTTTTCAGTTCCTCTCTTGTACTCCACCCTATAGTTGAACCCATGAGCTTTATTACCTACTTGTGTTGAGCCTCTGAACAAAGTCTTTGATCCAGCATGTATTTGAGGGCCTTGTGGTCAGTTTTGATGACAAAAACTCTTCCCCAGAGGTACTGTTTCCACTTCTTAACAGCTAGAAGAATGGCCAACATCTTTTTCTCATAGGTAGAATAGCTGCTAGCTCTCCCCTTCAAGGCTTGACTGAGGTATGTTGTGGGCCTCCCCTCTTGCATTAACACTGCCCCAATTCCTCCATCTGATGCATCACATTCCAGAGTGAATTCTTGGTTGAAATCAGGCATCCTCAGAACTGGAGGTTGGGTTAAGGCTAACTGAAGCTCTTCAAATGACTGTTGTGCTCTGTCATTCCACTGAAATTTGTTTTTAGTAGCAGTCTTCTTGAGCAAACTGGTTAAGGGAGATTAGGGGTGCAACTTGGACGGGCTAAACCCGAGTCCGATCGGATAAACCCGCCAATGGGTTGGGTTAGGGTTGAACATGCTTGGGCTCGGACTTGGGTTCGGGTTAAAATATTTGAACCCGATCAAAAATCGGGTTGGGCTCGAGTTCATGTGTCGGGTTACCCAAAGAACCCGAAACCCGACATACATATAACATATATATATATATATATATATATATATATATATATATACACACACACACACACACACACACACACACACACACACACACACACACACACACACATTGTTTCATACTTTTTAAATAAAAAAATTAAATCCTAAATTTATCAACCCAAACTCTTCAACTCCTTCTAAATCATATGTTAGTTTGTATTTTGTAATGGTTGGTACTTAATTGCAATTTGATTACGTGATTAATATTAATCTTATTTAAAATTATTTTAAATATTATATTAGAGTCCGATAAACCCGATGGACCCGACTCGAGCTTCTTTCGGGCTCGGTCTTGGGCTTCATAAGTTGAACCCGGGGCCGGGTTGGGCTTGGACACGGGCTAGGATTATCATTCATCGGATTGGGCTCGGGTTGAACTCAAGCTCGACCCAACCCGCCCGAGTTGCACCCCTAAGGGAGATGCCTTGACACCATAGTCTTTTATAAACCTCCTATAGTACCCAGTTAAACCCAAGAAACCGTTGAGTTCTTTTAGGTTCTTAGGCACTGGCCATTGGAGTATAGCTTTAACCTTCTCTTCATCAACTTGCACCCCTTGACTGGATATAATGTGACCCAAATATCCTCCTTGTTGTTGTAGAAACAGGCACTTGCTTCTTTTGACCTTCAAATTATTTTCTCTCAACCTCTGCATGACCATCTCAAAGTGCTTTAAGTGAGTTGCAAGGTCTGCACTGTAGATTAAGATGTCATCAAAGAAGACCAACAAAAAGTGTCTCAGGAAGTCTTTAAAAACTGCATTCATAAGTGCTTGGAAGGTGGAAGGGGCATTGGTTATCCCAAAGGGCATAACCATAAACTCATAGTGCCCTTCATGGGTCCTAAAAGCTGTTTTGTGGATGTCCCCCTCAGCCATTCTCACTTGGTGATACCCAGCTCTCAAGTCCAATTTTGAAAAATACTGGGCTCCATACAATTCATCAAACAGTTCTTCAATAAAAGGTGAGGGGTACTTATCTTTAATGGTGCTCTAGTTCAAGGCTCTGTAGTCTATACATAACCTCCAATTGCTATAAGACTTCTTCACAAGAATCACAGGAGAAGAGTATGAGCTGTTACTATGCCTAATGATCCCTGTTTCAAGCATTTCCCTGACCTGTTTTTCTATCTCATTCTTGTGGATGTAGGGATGTCTATAAGGTCTACTGCAAACTGGTACTGCTCCTGGAATGAGAGGTATTTTGTGGTCAAAGGTTCTTTGGGGAGGAAGCTCTCTAGGTTCTTCAAAATGTTCTGCATACTTCTTCAGTAGTGGCTCCACTGCAGGGGAAATTGGTGCTTCTGCTAATACTCCTTCTTCGATAGAGCATATTTGGATAAGAAAAATTTGTGTCTTCTGCATGAGATCCTTGTTGCCTGGCTCACTTAAGCTCCCCATAGGATGTTATATTCCTTTAAACTGTTGCACAATCCCTTGCTTCTCAAACTTCATTGTCAAGTCTTGGAAGTTCCAGATTATATCTCCCAATGTACTTAACGAATTAGCTCCTAGGACCACCTGGCAGCCTGACATGGGTAAATGTAGGAGGTTTACAACAATCTTCTTGCCCTGACATTCAATAGAAACCCCTTCACTTAGGCCATGGCTATGCAGTTTATCACCATTAGCCACCATCACTTCAAAGATTTTTTCCCCATCTTTAGGCAGCCCTATTCTTTCTCCAAACTCACTGTTGATGAAACTGTGAGTAGAGCCAGAGTCCACCAAGATTATAACTGGTTTCCTTTGCAGTATCCCCCTTATCCTCATTGTAGAGTAACATGTGATACCTGAAAAAGCTTGTAGGAAAATAGCAAAGGATCCTGGGGAGTCTGCAGGGGCCAGACCTTCTTCTTGCAAAGCTGGTACAAGAGCTTCTTCATCCTCTTCAGTAGTTAGCATAAAGATTTTCCTCTCCTTGCATGTGTGCCCTTTTTCCTACTTTTCTTCACAGAAGAAACACAAGCCTAAGTTTTTCCTCCTGACTATCTCACTTGGAGATATGTTTGTTGCCTGTTTAGTACTTCTAAGGGAGTGGTGCCCAGTTGCAGGAGTTGGTATGGGTCTCTTGGAGGCTTCAATTGGTGGGTTGTGTAGAAATGAAGTGCTGGAGTTCCCTTTTCCCCCATAGCTACTGGGCTTGTAAGGCTTCTTTAGAGCGAGGAGCTTAGCTTCATACATCCTAGCTAGTTGCATAGCCTCTGGAAGTGTTGTGGGTTTTGCAATTTGTACTTCATATCTCAGTTCCTCCTTCAATCCCCCCATATACTGGCTTATTATGCTTACTTCATTTGAGCCATGAACTCTCTTGGACATTTTCAGGAGGAGAGCATCATACTCTGCCACTATACCCTCCTGCTTCAAGAGTTTTAGCTCAATCACATGGTTGGTGACATATTCAAGCTTAATGGACTGACAGAAGTCCTCACAACTCGTGAAACCACCTCTGACCTTCATGAGCCAATCAAACCAGTAGGCAACTACTCCTTTCATCTGCACTGAGCACACTCTAACCCTGTTCCCTTCTGGAATATTGTAGTAATTAAAGTAGTGTGTCACTCTCAATAGCCACTCCTCCACCTCTGTAGTACCATCAAAGTCTGGAATCTCCAGTCTCAGTGTAGGCTGCCCCCATCATTGCCCTGTATAAATCTGGTTGGGATTTCCTCCTTGGGTTCCTACTTGCACATGTGACATGATTGGGGAAAAGTTATGGTTCATGGGGTTTAGGATGGAAAGTGGGGAGGTGCACCCCAGTTATTTCCTTCCTGAGCCATTGGCATTGCTGGTGCATTGTTAGGATTCATGGGATTCATAGGAGGGTTGGGTAAAAGTGGGAGTAGATTAGCAGATCTGGAGGGGTGGTTTGGAGATTGGATCACTGGAATGGATGTGGTGTTGTGGGAATAGGATGTGGGTTGTGGAAGGGAGACATTAATCCCAGGTACAGATGCTAAGAAGTTAGGGTTAATGGGGTAGATCTGGGCATTAGGGTTTTGTGAGGAGGCTGCTAACGCCGGGAATCCGCCATGAATGATTTGAATCTCTGTATCTCTCCTAGATCTAGCAAACTCCTCAAGTATTTGATCAAATTTGTCATTGAGCAGTTAAAATTTACCTTCCATTGATTGGAACCTACGCTCGACTGGAGAGTCCTGCTGCACGACTGGTGAACCATGTTAGGAGCCGTAGCAGCTCGAGCTATGGCCCTCCACCGCCTCGTCGACCGGATCGATCGGCTCTGATACCATATTGTTAGAGACTCGTACTGCTTGACCACCTGTGGCTCCTCCTCTCGCAGGATTCGTTATAGTGAATCAACCAAATATGCAATGTGATAGAACAGTAATGTGAGAATATAGAAGAATGTAAGAAGATTTGGGGATTTTAGCTTTATTGATAAACTGGAAAAGAAGAGAACAAGAATGAAAAAAGAGGCTACAGAATTAAACATCCATACCTAATTCTTCCTACTCGTTCCCTTATATACTTGGAATTATATGGAAATCCAACAATATTAACTACTAATCCCAATTACCAACTAACCAATGCTGAGTTGTATTCATTAGTTGATGATTGGGCTGCCACACTGGCAAATGAGCTGGCAAGTGAACGTTACCTACTATTATTTGAAAACAGAGAAAAACTTATACTCTGCTCTGATACTCTACTGAAGGCTGCGTGTGCTTCTTTCTCTTCGGGTTTTCTTCAAATGTGTGCCATGCTTAGTACAACCGCTAACATGGTACATCTCCGCCCGAGTTGGGTTCAAGCGCCTGAGTTGGGTTCAAGGGCATCAATAGTGAGGAAGGAGAAGTCATCGGCCACTGGCGAAGACCAGGGCTGGCCCTGGCCCAGGGCGACCGCCCAGGGCCCTATGAAATTTGGGGGCCCAAAAAAATTAATTTAAATGTATATATATATTAGTAATCTTATATTGAAAATAGAACTAATATATAATATGATCCTCTTTTATCATAAAATATTTGTGATGTAGTGGTAGTTTGTTATACTTGTATACAAGAGGTCCTAGGTTCTAGCCTTGGCTGTACCATTTTTTAGTTCAATTTTTTTATATTATATATGGGCCCCATTTTAAAAATTTGCCTAGGGCTCCCATTAACTCAGGGCCGGCCCTGGCGAAGACAGATCGAGATATCTTATTTTATGGTGACTCCGACAGCCAGGGAATGGATGCAGGGTTCACCAAGGAGGACCGCGACGTAGTCGTCGTTCACTAGAGAATTCACGGGCGCGCCAACTAATGGAGGGATGTAGCTGTAGGCGTCCCGTACTGTTTCCGTAAAGATAGGACCAATATATATCGAGATTAGGTGAGATATAATACAACTATATATATATATATATATATATATATATATATATATATATATATATATATATATATATATAGCCAATGACGCGTTAGTGTAACGGTAAGACCGTTGGCACCGGGGTGTGGGGTTGCGAGATCGATCCCCCACGGGAGCGGCTAGGTGGCAGTGGCCACGGCTCCCGCGCCAAATGTTGGCTGGGTGGCTCTAGCCCGAGGGCTTAGTCTACGGGCATTTGGTTTTAAAAAAAATAGAAAAAGAAAAAGAAAAGAATATATATATATATATATATATATATATATATTATATATATATATATATATATATATATATATATATTATATATATATATATATATATATATATATATATATATATATATATATATATATATATATATATGAAGCAAAGGTACTTGTATTAATATGAATACGAAACTAGGTTACATGTCACACTACAACCTCACTAACAAACTTAAGATCTGTCAGTTAACCTCCCATAACATGAGCATCATAATCGATGTTGTTGATGATCCCATGGGTAGTCATAGCCACGCCTTCGAAGATCCTCCTATTCCATTCACGCTAAATGTGCCATACTGTCGATAGGAGTTTTATCCTGGCCTTACTATATATATCAGTCCCTTGTCTTTTTAAAGCCAACACTGCCTCTACGACCCTCGGTGGATCCTCACTGTCAGTCCCAGTCATATCAAGCTTATTCTTGCAGCTCAACCAGAATTTTTTCAACATGGAACACTGGAAGAAGATGTGATCCCTCGTTTCCTCCTCTTCTCCGCATAGCACGCAGGTGATGCAACTACTAGTGATTCCGAATCTCGCCATTCTATCTCCTGTAAGAAGTCTGTCCCGAGTCATTTTATAGGCACATAAATTCATCTTCGTAGCTACTCCATGTGTCCAAATAACCTCTGCCCATTCCACCTGTAGCCGACGCGCCCGAATTTGATCGTATGCAACTCTTGTCGAGAACTTCCCATCCGCCGAGACGTCCCAAGATCAGACATCCTTGTATCCATCTGCGTGAATCACCACATCCCTTATCTCAGCACCGTGCCAGAACCCTATAGGTCGAGCATTAAGTTGCCAGCTTCCCTCACGGATGAGTGCAGCCACCTGTTCGTCCCGCCCATATAGTTCAAAGACCGGCCACCCCCAACGGTCGATCATGCTTGCATGATTAAGCCACGGATCTTTTCAGAGATTCATACTCTGGCCATCACATATCACCCTACTCATCTTAGCCTACATAGTAGAGCGCATTCGGAGGATGTTTTTGACAGTGACCGAAAAATTATTGTTCGGCTCCAAGGTCAAGAAGTTTTCATAACGAAAGTATCTATTCTGAGTCCATCT
>JANAVB010011000.1:2597806-2637806 GCA_029216955.1 Iris pallida | reverse complement strand
ACAGCCACTCATGACTTCACCAACTTCATATTTCGTGCTCAACTGTCTAACCTTAAATACACTGGTAGCACCTTCACCTGGTGCAATATGCAAGAAGGCGCCCATAGACAATACTTTCGGCTTGACTGTGCCATCATCAACCAAAAGTGGCTAGATTTGGAGATCATCTCAAATCTGTCGCATCTCAATACTACTGAGTCAGACCACTCCCCTATCCTCCTGGAGATTAGCAGCAAATTGACCCAGATCAAAAAAGCTTCCACTTTTTCAACTTTTGGATCTACCACCCACAGTTCTAGAACATTGTTGCCACTGCCTGGAGTGGCGCGGACACCCCTCAACCCCTTTCCCGTGTAGCAAACAAACTCAAAAGCACCAAGAAAGCCCTCACTGTTTGGAGTAAGGAAGCGTTCGGGACATTTCTAGGCAGTTTGTACTGCTGAGGATGACGTTACCCGTACGGAGCCTCTCTTCGCCAGCGACAGATCTTCGGCGGCTCGTACCTCCCTGAACCTCACCGAGCGCTTCTAAAATTTTGCATTAAAATTGAGACAAAATTCTGGAAACAGAAAGCTAGACTGAAATAGGAGAGCATTGGACACAAAAATACTAGCTATTTCCACTTCTGCATTAAAGGGCACAGGCATAAGCTTAACCTCCACTAGATCGCTAATGAGACAGGGACATTATCAAAGATCAAAGGGGTATCCAACTGGTGGCCACAGATTTTTATTCTCAGTTGTTCACCAAAGTTGGTATCACCAGAGACGTGGATTTCCTAGCAGCGATCCCCCGCCTGATAGAAGGCAGAGACAACAGCCAGATGGAGCTTATCCCTTCTGTACAGGAAGTCAGAGACGCTGTGTAGGCCATTGACGAACACAACGCCCCAGGCCCTGACGGGTTTTCCGGAGTGTTCTTTCGATCATGCTGGGACATCATCAAGATAGATATCCACGAGGTGGTCATTACCTTTTTTTAAGGAGCCAGGTACCCCAGATCGATTTTCTGTGCTAATCTGATTCTTATCCCCAAATAGGACAATCCAGAGACCTTCAAAGACTTCCGCCCTATAAGTTTGTATAACTTCACCAAAAAAATTATCTCCAAGATTATTGCCAACGGCATGACCGAGATCCTCCCCAAAATTATTTTCGAAGAGCAGAGTGGTTTTGTTCGCGGTCGGAACATCTTAGACAACATTCTAATGGCTCGGGAAATGATCACATGCATGAAATTTTCAGCTAGAGGTAGGAATATTTCCATCAAGCTGGACATGAAAAAGGCATACGACAGGCTGGGCTAGCAATTCATGATTTGGGTTTCAGGGCCTTCGGGTTTTCAAAAACCTGGACCAACATCATTTGAAGATCTATCAGCAATTCGTGGTTCTCCATGGTCATTAACGGTCAAGCCGACGGCTTCTTCAAATCTAGCCATGGTGTCAGGCAAGGCAACCCGTTATCCTTCACCATATTCATCATCGCCACTGAAGCACTGAGCAGAAATCTGAATAAAATGGGGGTGCTCCCCGAATTTCTAGCACTTTCACACCGCTAGCGGCTGCCCTATCATCACCCACCTGGCATACGCAGATGATATCCTTATCTTCTTCTCGGGGGATGTCGGGTCGGTGGAGGTGGTTCACAACACACTACAGAGATACTCCAGATGCTCTAGTCAGCACATCAATCCCAACAAAAGTGTCATTTACGTCTACAACAAGACCAACATAGAATACTCCTCTATCCTTACCAACATCACTTCCTTATCTGTGGCGTACCCACCTTTTTATTACCTGGGATGCCAATTAGTGTACAACAGATCTAGCGTGGGCATCTTTGAAGGCCTGGTGGATAAGATTAGGAATAAACTTGAGGGGTGGCACAACGCCACTTTATCGCCAGGCGGGAAGATGATTCTGATACAGCACGTGCTTTCCTCTATCCTAATTTACACCCTAGCCGCTTGCTCCCCCTAAGAAGGTGCTTACATCTATTAAGAGATTATTTACCAACTTCTTCTGGGGTCACTATAATGGTAATGACAAGCACCATTGGGCGAGTTAAACTCCATGACCAGACCTACGGGCGAGGGAGGTCTTGGATTTACCAAGTTGTCGCATGTCGTCGATGCTTTCTCGATGAAGCTGTGGTGGAAGCTTCAAGTGAGCCGTAACCTCTGGGTGCAGTAGATGAAGTCAAGATATTTCAAGCACAAACACCCGTCCGATGCAGATTTCAACTGCAGATCCTCCGCGTCTTGGAGGCGCATCCTTAAGGGTCAGAACCTTGCTGAACCTCTGATCCGTCTTAAGTTGGGCTCGGAAGAATCATTCTTATTCTTCGAACGTTGGTCTGGTAACGTTCTCCTACCCAAGTTACCGGGGGCACCTCCTCACAGTATCATTAGTAACATATGGGATCCCTCGGGCGTCTGGAATTGGGAGAGGGTTCGAGACTGGAGTGGAGAAGAGGCCGCTGCTTTGCTCCTCGACGTCGGGCTTCAGATCAGGTCGGAGCCCGGCATTCTGCAGTGGTCAATTTTGGATAATGGATCCTTCTCGGTTGCATTGGCCAGAAGTGTAGCCAGGGGCATCGGGGTGCCTTCCCCCTTCATCGGGTCTTTTTGGCAAGCTTGTATACCCAAAAAATGGTCCTTTATGATGTGGAGAGCCTTTCGCAAGAAACTCTTCACCGATGACGCCCTCAATACCATTGGGTTCAGTTTAGCCTCTGCATGTCATTGCTACTAGACGAGAGAATCCGAAATGGTTGACCACATTTTGTACTCTGGAGAATCGCCCTCGAGGTCTGGAACGCTCTATCTCTTCATTGTAGACAGGACCAGGATGGTGGGAGCTTCAACAATCTTCTGGACACCTGGAGTAGCGCCTCTCATGGCCACCAGATCGTTGCAACCGCCATTATTAGGTCATGTGGAAGAATCACAACAAATTCAGATACAAAGGACATTAATATTCGCCCAACCAGCTTATCCGGGAGGTGCTCCGTCAAACTCACAAGGTCAGCAGGCACTGCAATCACGGTCTCGAGAACTTCCGACAGTCCGTGCTCTCCTGACGTTTGTCTTGGAAGAGTTGGGAGCCTTCTTTTGTGTTCTTTTTCATGTCTTCTTTTTGCGCTTACTTGTAAAGTCTTCAACATTTTGCGCCTTTGATGAATAAAATGGGGGTTCCAATATATATATATATATATATATATATATATATATATATATATAAATAAAATAAGGGAGGTGAGGTGCCACCTTATGGGTGGTGGCTATGTGTCACCCCCATGCTATCATCATGCACCGTAAAGTGTGCAAATGCATGATGATAGTATGGAGGGAGGGGGTGACATACAACCACCTCACTTATTCTCTCTCTCTCTATACACACACACACACACACACACACACACACACACACACACACACATATATATATATATATATATATATATATATATATATATATATATATATATATATATATATATATATAATTATATATATATATATATATATATATATATATATATATATATATATATAATTATATATATATATATATATATATATATATGTTGTCTTTAGGGGTCTAGCCCGTTGGGTACACCGGAGGTCTCGTGGAGTTGTGCACGGTTCATATATCCCGCGTGACGTGCTCGACACATCAAATATATATATATATTGAAAACGTTGCTCGACACATCAAATATATATATTTATATTTATATATATATATATATATTTGATGTGTTGAGCAACGTTTCAATATATATATATATATATATATATATATATATATATATATATATATATATATATATATATATATATTAAAAATGACAAATTTTAGGAACTCGTGATACTGACATTATGTCACGACCCGCACCCACTGTGAGGGTACGAGCACGTAACAACGCCCAGCCTACGCCGCAGTGTCGGCGGTAGAACGCTGTCCTAGGTCATAACATCTAACAGATAAGGGTAATATACAGTTATACTCCCCGAATGGGGGTGACATAACAGAATATAACTCAACCACATCTAAGGTAGAACATGAAAGGAAAGATAGATAAATATCCAGAAATGAAAACACAGAGATACAACCCAGAGTTCTAAGTGTCTAAAAGTACATATCCAAATAATATCTCAAAAACTCAATACAGAATCCAGAAAGATAAAGACATCCTAATCTAGGGAAGTATCATCAACTGCTAGCAGGTCCAAGTCACTAGTGATGTCTAATGCTGCACCAAGAGGGATAGACACCAGAGCCTCCTCATTCACTATAAAATTTTTAACAGGTCCAGTCAGGACAGGAGCGAGTACAGTACATCTCAACAAAATCATAACCGATTAGGAAATATAAATATGCTAGAGAGTAAGATACAGGATCTGAAGAATAATATGATAAAAAGAGAGACTGTAAGTAAATAGCTACAATATATAGAGAATTAACAGTGCTAGTGATTCAGAGCACAAGATGGTTATGTAGACGGCACGATGTTGTACACGAGTAATCTACAGAGGTTTGTACACGAGTAATCTACTGGATTGAATACAGAACCACTTCTACTCCCCCGCCCCAATCAATACACAAGGATCTAGTTAAGTTATATTATTATAAACGAAGGTCATGTGAATACATGATTATACACGATTTCACACGTTTCGTACACGAATGTCACAAATACAAGGAGTACACGATGTTCACGATAAAGTACACAAACACGAATACCCGATGTATCCGCTAAGGAGATAACATTGCACAACAAGATCCATATAGTACTAATTCGTGTTTCCAACGTGTCAGCATCATGTAAAGTAATCTAAAGCAGGAAATATACTCCTAATGCAGGATATAAAATGATCAGAGAATGTACTCGCCTGTATCCGGTGAATCTGGAGAATATATACTGTCCGAGGAGTGGTGTCTGTCTCCTATAGAACAGTACAAGTCACTATGAGTCTACAATGATAATAAGATGCAAATCAATGCATTCTACATGAATCTAGGTCAATCTAGACCAAAGTCAACTCTTGGTCAACTCTAGAAGTCAAACTAGGTCAACCAAGTCAAACCTAAGTCAAACTATTCTATACTAGTCCAACAAGGCTATTCTAAGTCTAACAAGACTACACTAGTCTATTCTAGGCTCTATACTGACAAGCAGGCACAACCATAGGCCATAGGCTAAAAGACTAGGCCATGGGCCAATAGGCAATACCATAATCAATATCTATATCTAAACAAGCATATATATACATACCACACAATCTAATATAGGATATCTATATTGATATATATATATATAGGCTCCTAATCACATATTAGATATATACATTATATGACAATATATATTTATATACATATATATATTGATACACACACATGATGTGTTATAATATAACTAGGATATATAAACCTATAGGCTAGTGTGTATACCATACAATATTATATGTTAATACATATATATATGCATGGGTATAGAGAGGGACACATAAATATGTGTCCAAGTGTATGTGTGTGTGTATCATGGAAATTGGGTGTGTGTCAAATACAAGAGGCTGTGTCAAACAGTGAGAGTGAGAGTGACATATAAATATACTAGTGTATGTGTGTGTGTCATGAGAGAGTGTGAGATATAGTGTTCAAGTGTGTGTCATATATCATGTGTGTGTAGAGGGTGTGTGGAGAGGAGACATGAGTGTAACATGAAACCTAGGCTAGCATGAGTGAGCTATGCATGTGTGATAGAGTGTGTTAGGCTTGTGTGTGAGTGATGGATAGTGAGGCAATCAGTGATAGGTGTGTAATAGTGTGCAGTCCCATAAATCTCAGTTTTAATACAACCCCAAAACTCAGTAAAACAGTTCCTATACCATTCTCAGATTTAACACATGGATAAAAACCCCCAAATCAAATCCAGTTTTCAGCCATAAACTTCATCCCAGTTCAGTCCATAATAGGCACACAAACAGAACAGTAAAAACAGTTAAAACTCAGTTCAACTGAACCCCAAATCAGTTCACAGAATTAACATTTAAAACCCAAACCTCATTTTCAGTTTTTGAACCTCACACACATCCAAACAACCCAAATTTTGACACACCATTAGAAACCACATAGGAGAACATATTAGGCTTTTAATATCATGCAATTAACAGTGTTTAATGGGTTAAAATGATTGACAAAACTCAAATATGAAATCTGGACTGAAACAGAAATAGGGACAAAATGTGTGTATCAGTAAAATAGGAAAATGGGAAATTAACAATGAAAATTAAATTAAAACACTAATTTTAGGGTTGGTAAAGTATAATCATAATGTGTACATACTATGTGAAGTGTTTGTGTCCACAAAAGTGGACACAAACGTGTCCAATCACTTCAAACCAAAAATAGGAAACACAGGACACAGTGTGCACAATCCTCGTGCACGTGTTCACGGTGTCTGCGCACACGACACAAAGCGACACAACCCACGTGGTTGTGTCTAAGGGTCGACCTAGACTAGGGCTAGGGATAGGACACCCTGTCACGTGTCTACGTCGCATGTACGTGATACGAGACATGCGTGTCAGTGGTCGATTCAACAGCCGACTGTGCAGTGCACAGATCGGTGCACGCGTTCGTGCGTGTCCGACACGACACGTGGGGCTCTGAAAATTGGGGAGCCCCGTGTCAGTGTTGGCCCCTTGCTACACGTCAAATTTGGTGTGTCGAGGAGGCGTGTCCGTGTCGCAATCGCGCCCGAGCAGTAGGGCACGCACAGTGCCTGTGCACGCGCGCACGCGACCACGTATTCGTGTGTCCGTGTGGACCCGACACGACACTAAGACAACACAAAAACTACAGAAACGTGTAAGCGACACCCAAATCTAATTTTCTATTCAATCACAATCCAAAAATTCGTACGAAATTCCCATTGAGGCATTTCAACAAACACATTCAATACGACACTGATACGTGTCCAAAAAGGACACGAAATGGGCTCAAAATCTAGGGTTAGCCTATCCTACTATTAGGTTAGGGCTAGGGCATCCTAGAAATGAAATAAAATAGTAAATTCATGGATTAGATAGAAATATACCTATTGGTGAACAAAGGGTCAAAATCCCCAAATGGAAAGAGTTCCTCAAGCCACCAAACTCCCACAAATTGATCCTACTCTGAAATATTCTTACACAAACAGAAAGAACAGAAGAATTAGGTCCTAATGCAATTGATTTGAAGGAAAATGGAGTTGAAATGGATTTCCTATGATTTTAGAAAGATGGAGACTCACCTCTTCCAAAACTTGTACAAATTCCAATGGAGGTTAGCCCTAAATTCTAGGAGGGGATTAAATAGGGAGAAACGATCAATAGTGGCTGCCATGGGCTGATTAGGGTTAGGTTTGGTTTATGGTGTGGGCCTATGGGCTATTAAGCCTAAGTCATTAGTCATGACTTATGAAGTCATAAGCCATTCTAGCCTAATCAACTCCAAATCTCTCCAAACAAGTTTCAATGACTTAAACCTCACTAACTTAGGTCAAACCAAGGTTACTTAACCTAACCAAGTGGTCTTAACCTAGGTTAACCTCTAGGTTAGTCTTCTAGTCAACACTAGTCAAAGTCAACTATAGGGCCAAAATCAATTATACTAAAAATCCCTAAAAATCACTAAAAATCATATTAATTATAATAAATCTAAATAATACTAACTATCACTAACCATGGTTAGCTAAGACTAGCCGTGACTAATCTAGGTTAGGTCCAAACCAAGTTAGGCTAATCACAAAACATGGCAATCAATTAAATAATATTTTAATCACACCATTCTTAATAATACATTAAAATACAAATAATATTTATTAAATTCAATTAAATTCAAAATGACAAAAGTACCCTCGAACTGGAAATAATAAATGAAACACCCTAATCACATGGCTAGGCTCTAGGTTAAGCTGTCTCTAGTATTACACTATCAAAACACCAAAATTATAAGTCATGATTTAAAATAATTTTAAAATAATTTAAAATTACCAAAAATTACATCATGATTTAAAATATCATTATTAAAAGATAAAAAATTACAAAATTTTAAAATTACCCTCATTTGAAAAACTGGGTGTTACACATTAGACTTAATATTGCGGACCACCATAATGACAGGTATGTATTTCTTCTCAAATATACTCTTGTTTCTTTCTCGCCATACATACCACACAGTTGATGCGAGCCGGATGCCTGCCTCTCGAAACCACCCTGTACCCTTATGTCGACCATCCCTAATCTATTCATTGACATCGCCAAAGTCCCTTGACGCGACGATTCCTCCCATCACCTGGCATTGGGCTTTCTATATTTGCCACGATTACTCACATATGAAGAGCAAACACATGATATTCTCAATCCCATTTTTTCAAAGCATACATTGTTGACTAGCCCGAGAAACATCATGATGGTGCAACATATCCATGGTGAGCAGTCATCATATGAGAAGACAGTACATGCACAATTTTATTTTGGAAGGCAGCCCTTTCATCCATATGAACTCCATATTTTCAATTTTCGGGTGTGAACTTCGTATAAGGTCATAACAACTTCGGAAGTCGAAGGTGCCCATCCCCGTCCCACCTGACGGTGGTCGCCAGATCTACCGGTCCTCTCCTTCCTCTGGCTCTAGCGCTACTACGCTGATCAGCCGGGCAACCGGAGCAGTATGAACATATTCCTCAGGCCGCCATACCCCTTCCCGAATAATGTGGATTACCTTCAATTCCTTACTCGCCTCCCTCTACATATGTTCACCGAGCAGCTCCAGCAGGCTACGGCTTCCAAACCATGGGTCTTTCCAAAGATCTGTATTCCTCCCATCACCAATCACCCAAGAAATGACCCCGGATAAGGAGGTTTGGTAGTGAAGCAGCCTCTTAAAAGGCACCGACATATTGCTATTGTATCGACACGTCCAAAACTCTCACCTTTCAAGTATCGGTTTTCCATCCATTCCGACGGTAGAGATTTTTCACGTAAGAAATTCTACGTTAGCTTCATACCTGATACCTCATGGAGAGTGTGTAGTGACCGTAGTCCCACACCACCCTCTTCGCGTGGTCGACAGAGTTGATCCCAAGCAATGGCATGTATGCTGCCCCTCCATATGAAGTTGCACACATCTCCCTAATATTCTTCAAACTGGCTGCCGGTAGAATATATAGTAGACTGTAACCATGTAACGATCCAGACCTAAAATACGTAGGACCATGTATACGAATACATGCCAACAACACTTCACCAATGGGCCAAACCACACAACAAGTCCATTAGTTGATGCTTAAGCTGTAAATCATGATATATCCTAAAAACACAACACAGTCCATAGGTATTTATATATCTAATCACATCAACAGAGTAATAGTCCACAAAGATATCAAGTCCAATAATGAAAATATAGCAAATATCCAGTAGCAAAAGTGAAAATGTTTGTGCGGGCATAAGACATCTGAAAACCACAGAAAAGGGTAACAAGCTACTACAAGTCTGCTAAAATGAAAGGAAATAGCAAATAGGGAAATGACATGATCACAAGAAATCTTCGGACACTATCTCGTCCTCTTGTGTCGGTACGTCTCCGATCTCAGCTCCTGAACCGTAAATCTCAGGGTAGTCTTCAGCTGCATCTAAGCCTGGAAAATAGCTAGGTCCTCAGGGGACTAACAAGGTACATAGTATACATGCCATGGTACAGATATAAAAATATGATCTAAGGCAATCTATGTATCCGGTCTATGTGCTATGTAAGTGAGAATCTTTTCTAGAATGTCAGACCTCTCCAGTGAGGCTCACAAGCTCCTCAGTAGGATATTTGTCTCCAGTACCGTGTCGTAGGACCAAGGACAATAAATCTCGACATTGATAATCCTCTACTCTGCTATAGAGCTAAAGGGTCACGTAAGCAACAAGCCACCCGACAATAGGTCTGATATTGTAGTCAAACTCTCCCTAACCCCATATCTAAAATCTAGCAACGTCAAGTCCATACAATCATCTCGATAACAATAGCAATATTGTGGATCAATCTAGAACAAAACTACGAGGTAAATATCACGAATAATTATGCCAATCTTGCATCATGAATGAGTCAGTGTCCTGTGGCCAATCGTGTCAATGGACACGTCAATATGCACGTAATGCCTAAGTCAATACTCGGTGTTATCATCATGACATCGGTACCTGTCTTCTAAACGGATACTAAGCATCTACAACCCTACGTCATGCAATGCTGAGAAATAAACAACAAGAGAAAGAAAAAATGGAAAGAAAACCAACTATAACTACGGCAATGTATACTTGTCTGTATTCTCTAAGTGTGTGTATAACGGCCCGACTCCTGTATCCTCGGTCACACCGTCACGATCTCCTGTTAAACATTAATCACAAATCAACTACCGCACAAAGCACATCTTACTCTAACCATATTTCAATCATAATATTCTATCTACTTATAATATACTAGTTTAGTCTATACACTTGTTACACAGTCTCAACCCTATTGGTAACATGCTACCCAATATAATACTTATTTATATCCTAATTTTTTTTTAATTCTGAAATATATTGAAAAATAATTCAAACATATCATATTTATTTTATGGACTAGAAATTAAGCTAACCAATTAACACATTCAACTAATCTCACTAGATATAGTCTAGTTAACTAACGCAACCATATATTTAACCTTATCTACTATAGACAATATTATGATATATTGACAAAATAATAATTTATAAACTAAAATATAAGATATTAATTCTGAAATATTAAATAAAAATATTTATAAATATTATTTAATCGGAATATGTACAATAAATAATTATCTAGTTAGTATTTATAATTAATAACATAATATGGCGAACTTACCTATTAATTTGGAACCAATTATAATAGAAAATAAAATTTTAATTTAATTAAATCAACAAAATAGGCTAATCATAAGTTCATATCAAATGGTACATGATTTACTTTATAAAAAAAATTATTACGAAGTTTGGGTTTAAAACAACTAGGTTCAAGGTATCTAAACTAGTCTAGGTAATACCTTTGTTACTTTGATTCACAAGTAGACTATCAATAAAATAATAATAAATTATGATTTAAATTAATACTGGAATAATACAATTTTAATATAAATTAATCATAATAAACATGGTTGACATGGTCATAGTTACCGAAAAAGTTGTAGGCAACTAGTGTGACATACCCGAAAATTGGTCATAGTTTCCTATCGCTTATTATGCAAATTTATCTAATCTAGTAATCTAAATTTAAACCAAAAATAAAGAATATCCAGAAATAAATATCTTAGAAATTTTATTCTATGTGTCGGGTTATAATATACCACAAGTCGGCACAAGTCGTTACCAACTCATTCGAAGTAAAATAGATTACGGTGACAGAAATAATGAACTTGCAAGAAAATATATACATAAAACTTTACAAGATGAATTTTGGACATAGTGAGATGTTATAGGAGAGTGTTAGGAACGTTACCAAGGGGTTATTTGCTACCGTGGTGTCTTCTAAGGGTGCACGAATAGCAGTACACATAATTCAGTTTCAGCCTTGATACTTTGTCGTAAAACGAGTGCCACGGACAAACCGTTGCGATCCAGGAGCTGCGGCTTTGAGGAAAGGTATAGTAAACATATAGGTACAAGTTAGAGTCGGGATGAATGAGGTTTGGTTGATAAAAGTAGCAGAACACAGTGATGAAGATTGTCTTACCTTTGAAAAAATTATTGCAGTAGTTTTCTGGAAATCAACTAGCTTGTTGAGCTGTTTTAAGAAAGTATTAGTGAGTTTTGATGGAAAGTTTGTGAAAAGAAATATGTTAAGGACATAGAGAGGAAGAAGTGTGTAAAATTTTAGAGAAAAATACTAACTGTGGAGGGAGATATGGCCGAATTGGTAAAGACTAGCCGAATTCAGATTCAGTCTAGGTAGGGGTGGATAAAATGAGGTATGGAGGGAGATGGAGAAGGATTTTGGAAATATTTTTTGAAGAAAGTTGTTTGGAAGAGGCTTAGAAAAAAGTTTTGTTCAGGTGGTTTGAGGTAATAAGTGAAGGGAAGGTCATGGAGTGACCGTTTACTAAGAGGGAGATGAAGAGTTGAGTTGACACTACAAGAAAAATGGCCTTTCTTGACGGTTTATTTCTCGACGGTCGTAAAAATCCGTTAAGAAAATGATTTATCTTGACGGATTTAGCCTTACGTCAAGAAAGGACAATTTTTATGTTAATTTAGCAATTTTATAACATAATAGTTGACGGTTTTAGATGATCCGTCAAGAAATATCATTTTATTTATTGACGGTTTGGTGATAACCGTCAACTAATGTATGTGCAAAAAACTTGGTGGGATTTTTTCAATTGCCATTTTAGTAATTTTTTGAAATATATTATATTTGTTAATGATTGTGATTCTTTTTAATTGAGGAACCCAGGAAACTTTCTCTCGATTCCAAAACCCCCTCTTAGAGCATCATTAGTAGTTGAGACTCTCCAATGCAATTTGGAGCCCAAAATTTCAAAAAAAAGGTAAATGTAGAATGGGTTGGGTTTGTATGAGAATAGTAAGAAATGATAAAGTGAGCTCCGGTCCCAAAAATTGTGTGGTCAAAATTTAAGGCTTAATTGCTACTTGATACCCTCAACTATTACGCTTTTTCAAGTTGATACCCTAAACTTTTTTTGTAACAACTTGATACCCAGATAATTTTTTGGACAATAATGTCCTTACCCAAATTTTAAAACTACCAATCACCCCCCTTCTACTCCAGGCCACCCCCCCTCTCCCCTCCGCCCCCCCCCTCCCCCCCCCCCCCCCGCCCCGCCTCGCCTGCACCCTCCCCCTCCGCCGTCCCGCCTGCACCCTCCCCCACCGCCGCCCCGCCTGCACCCTCCCCCTCCCCCCCACTCCCCTCCACCCTTCGGCAACCCGCACCCCCTCCCCCCTCCCTCTCTCGCTGCCCTCCTCCCCTTTCCCGACTCCACCATCGCCGGAGAGGGAGGGGGGAGGTGGTCGCCGGAGAGGGAGGGGGGGGGGGGAGGGGGGTTGCATGGGAGAGAGAAAGCCAGGGGCATTTTTGGGATTTTTTGTGTTTTAGGTATTAAGTTGAAAAAATAAAATAGTTGAGGGTATCGAGTTGTTGAGTAAAAAAGTTTAGGGTATTAAGTTGAAAAACTGAAATAGTTGAGGGTATCAAAGTACAATTAAGCCAAAATTTAATGTAGGAAAAAAATAATATAAAGTTTAGAATCTAGAAAGTTGGGCTCCAAATTGGAACTTACTATTCTACAAAACGAGTTTCTACAATCTAGAATCTAGAAATTGGGAGGCCAACCCTTAGCACCCATGGATGGGTTGGGACCGAAATTGTAGAAATTGGGATTAGGGATGAGACTTATTATTCTACAAAATGAGCTCCTACATTCTTAATCTAGAATCTAGAAAATGGGATGGGCCTTACTAATGATGCTCTTAGACAATCTGCTTCATGTCCTCTTCTTTGAACCTATCTATGAGAAAGAAAACTCGCAGCCAAAGAAGAAGAAACCTAATTTTCCTGTCCTCTCTTCCCTATTTTCAATTATTCTACCACTTCTCTCTTCTCTTATTCTTTCATAGGGTTAGGGTTAGGGTTAGGGTTAGGGTTTAGATTCTTCCGTAAATGGAATCGTCCTGTGGGAACCCCATCGCCGCTGCCGCTTCCACCGCCAGCGGAGGCACTACGACGTCCAGTTCTCCGCCTCCAATTTCATCCAGGCCCCATTCTTCGCCATTTTGGAGTACTCCGGCATCCTTCGCCCGAGATCGAGCCACGCGAAAAGCGAAACCCCGTCGGTCGTCCCTGCCGCCCTAGCGCCGGCGAGGTCTCGAGCCTCCTCAAAAACCCTATTCTCCCACTTATCAGCGCCTATCCCCCTCTATTTTCGTTGAGAACCAGAGATGAAACCCTAACCTTAATTTCTCTTTCCAAAATTCCAACCCTAATTTTGTCCTTCAAATTCCTCCATGTCCCGACCCGGAGAGGGTGTTTGCCGACGAGCGGTCGAAATAAGAGGTTATTTCTTTATACTTCCAAAATATTTATTCTACTCCATTGTCATATAATGATAAACTCGTTTCATAGGCATAATATATATCTTCATTGCTAGGTTCATAATTATATTTCAATTTCATTTTTAAAGTTTCAGTTTCAATATGCTTGCATTGGATTAAGCCATTTTTTTAATGTATTGTACTTGGTTACAATGACCATGCCTATCGATATCAGAATCATCATCATCATCAAATTAAAGAATAAGTTTGTGTATAGTTTGGTACAAGCAATTTTTTTCTCTAACATTAATTTTGCTTTTTATGGAGGAAATGATTATCGACAAGTAACCGTAGTTGTCAATTTTGGATCAGATATGTACGACATATACCTATTTGTATCAACCTTGGTATGAAGGTTTCTACTGAATCATTGATTTTCATCTAAAGGCATATATACACGCGTGTTATTTAAATTTTACTTTGGTACTTATGATGATGCTTAGTTCTGTTTCTGCATATGGTACTGCCATTTGGATCAATGTGTATTATTAGTTCTTTATCGCATAGACTGGAGATTATGTAAAGGATGATGTGTGGCGTGCTCTTTGGTTCTGATAAAAAATTCACCTTATCTCCACGGATGTACTGTCAGGTTGCTTCGCAAGGCATTTCATGCCACCTCACGGTATTTAAACTAAGAAAGTTGACTAAAAATATTGAAAAATTGTTCTTAAATGAGGGAACTTAATGTTTCCGACATCTGACATTTCAAAACTCAGACGAAAATGAAATCTGACATCTACCGTTGTTGACTACTTCTTATAGTCTCACCTATGCATTGAGTGGTTACAATGGCTAATTTCTCCAATAGAAGTTATACATCTCATTTATGCTAGATTGATGCATCCATGATCTATCATTTTTGATTACTTGGTTATTTGAATCTTTTATCAAGATAAACAGTTGTGGGTACCCTGGGTTTGTGCAATGCACATGCAGAATGTACCCTGCATATAGACTGTTATTTGAGAGAATGAGTTATAAGTTTGCCTTTTGAGGTCTATGGACTAGGGTTAATATGGAAGGGCATTTATGCAAAAGTTTTTATTCTACTAGCAGATAATTATACCTTTTGGACAACTAGTTTTGTTGTAAACTTTTGCAAAACACGTTGTAAATTTCTAATAGCTGAAATGGGTGATCGCTGAGGTATAATTGTACTGAATGTGTATTTGGAGTTGTGAACCAAAGCCATCTCTTTAGATATTTTCTGAACTTAGAATATAAACACAATCTGCTTGAAACTGAGTGACCTTGCCATTTGCTACATTTATGAATATGTTTTTTTATTACCTTCTGTGATGTAAGTTGCTTGCTTGTATTTTACATGATACATCTGGGCATGCGCTTCATGCATACCCAGTTTTTTTTGTGTACTCTGTCTTACTTCGTGGATACTTTTCTAGTGCAACTCATTAGATGTGACCCTTGTCTTTAAAATACAGATTGGTTACTTTTTTTAGAAATACAACTTTGTGTTTAAACTTTAACTAGATTGATGACTGTGTTGAAGAAATTTACACTTATTTAGTCTTGAAGTTGTGTTGTCTTTTTTTGTTTGTGTATATGTATTGTACCCGGTAGTCGTATCCATACCTGTGCTTCGTATATAAATTCTTGGTGTGCTACCTCTGTTGTGTCATCTTCCTTTTGTTTGTTATCTTTTTTGGTTTAAACACAGTACAACTCATGCTTTTGGCTGGAATACAAATCCTTAAGATTGAGGTCAATGGAATTTTTTTAGGTGGTGATCATTTCAAATTTGACTAGGTCTATGGATAAAGTAATCATCATTAAAATTAATAGTAGGACTATTTTATATGTCTTTTTCAGTTTTAATTTTCTTTTTCTGTCATAACTACAAATGATATTACCTTTTAGATTTTTTTAAAGGTTTTTGAGTCGTGTGATGTGAAATTTCTTGATCGTGATCATTCCTTACCATGTTTTCTCTGTTCAGCCCACTATCTTCACTACCATTGGATTATTGGAAGGTGCCCCAAATCTCAATATTCATGGGTTCAACATGTACTACAAAAATCGTCTTATATTAGTAAGAATGGAAACATGAATCAAAACATAGTATCTATGTTCTATCTTCATTCATGACAGTAGTATAGTTTAATTGTTTTATATTTATAAGATCTCCTTGTTTTCATAGAGTAGATAATTTCTTTTTTTTATCACTTATCTTTTGAAGCTTATGTATTTTATTTCCACATATTATAGTGCTGAAGCTTGTGGCATTTTATTACATCTTGACCCTCGCTAGATCCTGCATTAGTGGGAGTCTCATGGACTTGGTATTCCCTTTCTCAAGTTTGATTTTTATGTAGCTGATACCAGATGGTTGGGACTTGCTGGCTTTTAGGACAACCTCACATCTATACTTCTCTAGTGACCATTTATGTAGCTGATACCAGATGGTAGGGACTTGCTGGCTTTTTATGGAAACTCTTCTATTGTTGATCCAGTAGAATATATAATGCATTTTAAGAGTTCCCATAGTTCTTTCATGAATTTCTAGCTTTGATAATAGTTTTCTTTAAGGAGTACGATCTTCTAGCTATTGAGGCAGTAGCTTTAAGTCCTATAATTGTTATTATTAAGCACCATTGAAAGTAAGATTAACCACAGTTAAACTAATACTATACCAACAAAGCATATTGTCAGTATACTAATATTAAATTTGATCCAGAATTTGCAGCAGTGCTAAAGATTAGTCATCTATGAAGTTAAACCACTAATATAATCATTTATATACAAATAAATACTGAACTCTTATGTCATCAAGAGCGAGTCTGATGAAACATCATTCTATACCAATGTTTCTTTAAGTGCATTGTAGACTTGTAAGAAGTTTGATGTTTTAATTCCTATCTAGGAAGATAATAAGATTTGCCTTGCTCTCGTCTCGTTGTTTGGCATTTTAGTACATCTTAGGGCGTTTTAAGTGCATGTGGCATTTTAGTACATCTTGATCCTCGCTAGACCCTGCATTAGTGGGAGTCTCATGGACTTGGTATTCCCTTTCTCAAGTTTGATTTTTATGTAGCTGATACCAGATGGTTGGGACTTGCTGGCTTTTAAGACAACCTCACATCTCTACTTCTCTAGTGACCATTTAAAGGTTCTCTCTTGAAACTATCGTGTAGCGATTTTGGGGACAACCATATGTCAATATGTAATGCAGTTGTAATTTAATGATATCAAAGCAAGTATAAATGTATAATTCAAATGTTATTCCTTAAGTCTTCATCTATCTATAATATTCCATCTCAGGTTTCGTGGAATTTTTATTGTTTGAATTGCATGGGGGAAATTTACCAAAGCTAAGCAGTTAGGCTCCTTCCCCACAGCTAAGGCAGAGATGCATAAAGAGATCGCATCCCTCTATCAAAATCAGACTTGGACCATTGTTTCCCGCCCTTGGATAAGAAAGTTATCATTTGCAATTGGCAAGAGAAGTCCAATGATGGGTTTTCAAGTAAATTAGGATAGGAAATTTGAATACAAGTAGAATGTAATGTACTATAATGGCAAGCTGAAAGGGATAACTTCTCACTTAAAGTCTGTTGTTTTATTTTCCTGCCGTGGGTTGTAGAATAGTTCACAGTATCGGTCGATACCGATACGCTTTGGCATATCCCGATCCGATACCGACCGATACCTCTATGTCAATTTGATACTGCATTCATATATAACTTTCCTGCCCTTATTTATGTATGCTATTTTTATCATGGACAATGAAATTTAGTTTTGGTTGACTTATGCTAGAAGAAATTTCTTCCTGCCCTTATTTATGTATGCTATTTCTATCATGGACTTCCAATTTTTAGATTGATGTGGAATTATTGGGTTGTTTACCAGATATTGCATGCTTCGGGAAACTTTTGACTGGAAGGGCAATACCATTGGCTGTAACATTAAGTCAAGAATCTATTTTTGAAGTATTCAAAGATAACTTGAAGGTACATATTTTATAGCTATAATAGTAAGAGTTGGTTTCTTTTCTTGGAAAATTAGTTGCACCCTTCCTAGTATGAATTCCTTACTAAGCTTGCATTTGTATTCTCTGTATGAAACTTCTTACGAGTAACTTAACTTGTTACTCTAATGTAGCTCATGGCTCTTCTGCATGTCCATTCTTAGTCTACGCAGGCTATGGGTTGTACAGAGGCGACGAAAGCTATAGAGTGGTTCAAAGATCCTTAGGCAAAAATGAACTTAAAGCCGAAAGGAAAGAGATCAAAATAGGTATTAGGAACTTCAGTTTTTGTAATTACAATTCCTTTTAGCACATTGTTCCTTGTTTTCTCTAGTAGCTTGGTTTGCTCTTCAGTGTGTATCTGTGCGTCTGGGTTTGATACATAGGGTTCTTAAGAATCTCTTTTTTAAGCCATATGTCTACATTGCAACCTCATACTCCAAAAACAAATTTGATGATGCCTTTTGTCCATTTCTGTGTTCATTTTACAATATAGGAAATATATATGGTCTGATTAAAGAACATCTTTTGATGTTTGTGGCAACACAACCTTCAATTTCAAAAAAAAAAATCATCAAGTTATGAGATTGATTTAAGTGTCCCTTAGGTGCACCAATGCATAATTTGGTTTGGATATGTTTGATTGATAATTATGCTGTTGTATTTCCTCCCTCATGTCACTCACTCACTGTTTGCAACTCCTGCACACACACATGTATATCACAATATTTGTTCTTTAGTCTTAACTTTTGATTCACAAAATGGTTATTTCGTGAACAGTTTCAGCTATCAGAGATTCAATTTAACTATAATTTGTTTAATGTGTTGACTTGTAGGTGTTGTGGCCATTTCATTTTGTTCTCAGTTGTTATCGGTTCATACAAACATGTATACGTAAATGATTAAATATATTTCTCTTGTTCTCTCAGGAACTACATGGAAAATGAAGGTGCTGTGAATGTGGGAGGGATGTGCTCCAGGTTCGTTACATAGTCTGGTTTGACTTATATAAATATAAGTTTTTGATGTTTAAGATGTACGAAAAATACATCCTTATGTTGGATGTTTGTGGTTAGACTTGTGTTGGATAGGTTGGAAGTTTGTGGTGTATGAAAAATACAGTTTGTTAATATAAAAATTGGATATTACAGTTATTTGATGTGTGTATAGCTTCTGGATTGTTGATATTATGTGTGTGTTCGATTCATTATATATAATTATAAATAAAATTTTGGCTATACAAAATTTAGCTTCTCTTGACGGTTACAAAATGTCAACAATTAACTCAATCCTGCTGCAACTGCTCTTTTCACTGAAGATTTTTTTGACGGCTAATAACCGTCATCTAGGTCGGAGTCAAGAAAAGTTTTTGCCTACGTTGACGGTTTCTAAAAACTGCTATCTTGACGGCTAAAAACAATCAAAAAAATTACTTCATATGACAGTCAAAAACCGTCAAGAAAAGTCCTTCCAGCAACCGTCTAAGAAAGGGGGGGCCCTTTTCTTTATCCCGCCTACTTAACAGATTTGCAACCGTCAAGATACCCATTTCTTGACGGAGAATCACCGTCAAGAAAAGCCTTTATTCTTGTAGTGTGAATTATCATAAAGGATAGAGGTTATGCATGAGTGAGAAAGTGAAGAGGTATGTGGGTTATGGGAAGAAGGAATATGAAAAGTGAGAGAGTTATGGCTGCCCACTAAGTGTGTATGACCCTACTTGTGTCATCCATTAGGTTTTATATAGTGAGATGTAGAACTGCATTTATTTCAAAGGGTGCAAAGTTGAAAAAAATTTACTTTTGAGTGGTGAACTTCGGAGTTTGGTATTTTGCAGAGAGGACAATGGTGTATTGTGTTTGGCATAAACCATGTGAGGGTGTGTAAGTGTCCGGGTTGAGTCTAGACTAGGTTTGGGCTAAGTCAAACTGATAGATTATTAGGACTATAGATTGTGTCATTAGGATTTGTATTAAATATAAAGTATAAATTATTAAGATAATTAATAAATTAAAATATTCTCAAAATTCAGAGTGCTTACAATTTATCTTCCTTAGAAAATTTCGTCCACAAAATTATGATTATAACTAGAACTAGAACTCTATATAGTTATGGTACTAAAGTTAGTTTTAGAATCTTACCGGAATCCTCGAATAAATGCGGATAAGACTCCCCCCATGGAATTTTCTCGTTCCCAAGTAGATTCTCTAGGGGACTGATGCTTTCATGCGACTCAGACTAATCTAATAGTCTTCCCCCGTAATGTCTTCTCACTGTTATCCAGTATCCCGACTGGCTCCTCCTAGTATGAGAGACTCAGTCCCACTATGATCTCGAAATGGTCAACCACATGACTAGGATCAGTCACATACATCCTCAACTACAAGCCATTGAACAAGTACATCATGCACTCCCTCTAGAGATGAGGATAATGCAAGACGATATGCCACTTCTCCAACACGCTCTATAGTATCAAATGGTCCAATATACCTTGGACTCAACTTCCCTTTACTCCCAAATCTAATAGTGCCCCGTGTAGGTGTGATCCTCAAAAATACATGCTCGCCTTCCTTGAATTTGTTGACGATAAGAATCTGCCCACTGCTTCTGCCGGTCATGAGCTGCCCGAAGATGACTTAATATGCTTTACTTTCTCAACTGTTTGTATCACCAACTCCGGTCCAAGTATCTGTCTCTTTTCGACGTCACTCCAACATATCGGAGATCAGCACTTCCTTCCGTACAATGCCTCATACGGTGCCATCTTTATACTAGCTTGGTAACTATTATTATAAGAGAATTCTACCAAATACAAGTGGTCTTCCCAAGAACCTCCAAAGTCCAACATACAAGCTCGCAACATATCTTTTAAGGTCTGAATAGTGCGCTCTGACTGGCCATCCATCTGTGGAAGATACGAGGTGCTGAACTTGCGTCTCGTACCTAGACTCTCCTGCATACTTCTCTAGAAATGTGATGTGAATCTAAAATCTCGATCTGAGACTATAATGACCGGTACCCAGTGTAATTTCATGATCCGTCTCATGTACATGTCAGCTAGTATCTCGGTGGACTGTCCAACTATGAACGACAAAAGGTGCACTGACTTCGTGAGTCGATCCACAATCACCCAAACTGCGTCCTTTCTGCTAGGGCTCCGTGGAAATCCAATGACGAAATCCATGGTAATATGTTTCCATTTCCACTCGGGGATGGGAAGCGGCTGTAATAACCATGCGATCGTTTGATGCTCGGCCTTGACCTGCTGACAGACTAATCATCTCACAACAAAACATACAATCTTCCATTTCATTCCATGCCACCAGTAATACTGCTTCAAGCCCCGATACATTTTTGTTCCTCCCGGATGAATCGAATAGACATAACTATGTGCTTCGGTCATCAACTCATGTCTCGACTCTCCATTTGGAATAGACAGATGATTTTTGCACCTTAATTTTCCATCCTCATGGATTTGTAGTCCTGTCTGCATTCCAGCCTCCGTCCTCTTTCAAAGTCTATGGAACCTCACATCTGTAGGCAAAGTTGTCTTGATCCTATCCACAAGCGACGACTGCACTTCAAGGTTGGCTAAAACTCCTTTCTCTTCTGGCAGAATGACTTCTCTTCCAAGCTTCTGAAGATCCTCCAATAACTGTGACCGAGTTGTCAAGAAATATGCAGTAGGCTTCACGTTCAAAGCGTCTACTACCACGTTCGCCTTACCAGGATGGTACTGCAACTCTATATCGTAGTCTGTCATCAACTCCAGCCAACGTCTTTGTCTCTAGTTCCTTATGTTTAAAGACGTACTTTAAGCTCTTATGATCAGTAAATATCTCCATACGTTCTCTATAAAAGTAGTTCCTCTATAACTTTAATGCATAGATCACTGCTGCAAACTCCAGATTATGCGTAGGATAATTCTTCTCATGTACCCTCAATTTCCTTGATGCATAGGCTATGACTTTTTCGTGTTGCATCAATACACATCCAAGTCCACTACCTGACGTATCACTATATACAATGAATCCTCCCGATCTAGAAGGAAGTGTCAAAATAGGTGCTGAGGTCAACCTCTTCTTCAACTCCTTGAAAGCCTTATGATAATTCTCTATCCATAGAAAATTCTGATCCTTGCGCTTCAACCGTGTCATCGGCTTAGCAATCTGCAAGAAATTCTCTACGAACCTCCAGTAATATCCGACGTCCGAGAAAACTCCTAACCTCTGCAACTGATGTCAGTATCGGCCACGACTCTACTGTAGCTATTTTTTGGATCAACTGAGAGTCCTTCTCCCGAGATAATATGGCCAAGAAAAGGAACTCTATCAAGGCAGAATTGACACTTACAAAGCTTGGCATATAATCTTTCTCTCCTCAACATCTCTAGAATGGTGCGAAGATGCTCCTCCTTACTCTTGGAATACACCAGGATGTCGTCAACAAATACCACTACGAACTTATCCAAATATGGGTGGAACACCTTATTCATCAAGCTCATGAAAACTGCTGGCACATTGGTTAAACCAAACGGCATCACCAAGAACTCATAATGCCCATACTTGGTTCTGAAAGCTGTCTTCGGTATGTCTCCTTTCCTTACCTTGATCCGATGATACCCCGATATGAGATCTATCTTCAAGAATATGCAAGCTCCATGCAACTGGTTGAACAGATCATGAATGCCCAGCATTTGATACTTGTTCTTGATTGTTACACCATTAAGGGCTATGTAATCAATACATAAGAGAACTGATCCGTCCTTCTTTGGCACAAATAAGATAGGTGCTCCCCATGGTGATATACTGGCTCTAATAAATCCCTTGTCTAGAAGATCATCAACTTGCTTCTTCAACTATTCTAACTCCTTCGGTGACAACCTATACACGAATGATGTGACAGGCTCTGCCTTTGGAATCAAGTCGATAGTGAATTCTATTTTTCGATCAGGTGGCAAGCCTGGTAAGTCATCGAGAAATACATCCACAAAATCTGATACGATATTTGGGTACTCAATCTCGCCATCAACGATGTGTGCTTTAAGCGTAGGTGTAGTACCCTTCTCTAGCTCCACGAAGAAACTCAAAACTGCTGTTGTCTAGTGGTCAAAAGATAACTCGTCCAAACCGACAAACCAATGTTACATATGGTACTGACTCATCCAGTCCATACCAAGTACAATGTCATAATCCAACATGGAAAAGATTAAAACTTGAGCCCGCATCTCTCTTCCACTGACAACTATCAAACAAGCTCTACATGTGTCACTAACTGAGATAATACCACCTCCCGTCAGAATCTTCATGACCTAAGGTAGAGGTGAGGTCACTACTCTATGTGTAGCTACGAAGCTAGCAGAAATGAAAGAGTATGATGCTCCTGAATCAAACAATGCTACAACAGGTAATGAAGCTACTAATATGGTACCTGCTATGACCTCGCCTGCAGTCTGCTTATCCTCAACGATTATGGAAAAGGCCTGACCACGTCCATGTGCTGGTATACCCTCGGCTGCTGCTGGGCCTGCTGGAATGCTGCTGCCTGGGGTAGTAAAGGTGGCCTCTGCTGAAACCTTCCGATGCTGGTGGTCGCATAGCTCCAGCTCTTGTCTGTGGTGCTCTCGGTGCCAGAAGTGTGGACCTCAGTGGCTACGGTACTGGTCCTGGTGCGTCCCTCTGGCTCTTTGGGCAGTCCCATACTAGATGCTGATCCGAACCACAAAGTAAGCATAATCCCAATCTGCATCTGTAATCCCTTGTGATATGACCCTTCTTGTCACAGTAATGGCAATCAGGTAGGGCTGCTGCTGGTGACTGGACAAACTTTTGATGATAGTTCGTCATGGTCTTCTTTGCTGGAACTCCCTGCTGAGCTCTGGCTAGTACAGTTGGCCTTTTTTTAGCCTGTCTTCATCCTATGAACTCACTCTAGATGCCGTGCCGCAGTAAGAACTCCCGATTAAGTGGTGGGTGCTACAACTTTGATAGGCTCTTATAGTATATAACTCAGTCCTTCATAGAATTTCTTCGCTTTTTCTTTCTCTGTCTGGATCAGTGTAGGTGCAAAATGGCTTAATCGTAGAAACTCGACGTTGTATTCTTCCATAGTTATGCTGTCTTATACGAGATGCAAAAATTTCCTTCGAAGCTCTGCTTTAAAGGTAGCCGGGATATACATCTTTTGGAAAAGTTTGGAGAACTCCTCTCAAGTGACGTTATTCGGGCCAAGCCTTCTTTCTTCTGTAAGCCACCAGTAGTGTGCATTGCCGGTCAGTTGCATCCTGACGGCAATCATCCAACGCTCCTTCGGTATCTCTACTGCCTCTAGCTGATGCTGAATGTTGGTGAGCCACTTGTGAACCTCTGCGGGCTCATCCTTGCCCGAGAATGGAGCGAGTTTCAACTGGCAAAAATCAGCAAGTGTCCCCATCGATGGCTGTCAAGCTGGTGGAGTCGCCCTCTCCAAAGCTTCTACAATGCGATCCTCCATGTTCTCTGTCTGTCTCTTTTGAGTCTCCAACTGGATCTGCTGTTGTGCGTGGATCATCACATAGGAGGTCTGAAACAACTGTTGTAGGTCCATCGGCTGTCCTAGCTGAGGGAATGACATCAGTGGAATCTGCGGCATAGGTAGCAGCGTGGTATATCTTCCCTCCTGAATCTCGAAGAGTATAAAGTAGTTGGGTTGTCAGGTTGGACAGAAGAACCTCCAACTGGTGGCGAGGTCTCGTCGACAAGAGTCACTACCATGTTTTGTGGAGTTACCGCAAGATTCTCGTTGTCGGCTTGCGGGTCCATTACACTGCACAACGAAACAAAACTTATAAGCTACTAGATTCAAAATAGGATGCATGTCAATGAATAAATATTTGAGAGTGATATAAGATCAAGGACAAGTAATAAAGATATATGAATGTGATCCTATGGGTCTTTTCTTTTCTAATTACAGGCTCACGTCGGTATAGTAACGTAGTCGAAGTGATTTAAAATAAAAAATCTGCATAGGCCACCACAAAAACATGTAACTACACAGTCCTAAAATACGTAGGACCAGGTATATGAATATATGCCAGCAATACTTCACTGTTTGCCATAAAAATCAACAACATATATTACAGAACAGTGAAATTGATTGCAAACTCGCTTGTACAAAGAAAGGGCCTAGAAAGAAAGCCTAGGAAACAATCTAAGTACAATTATTTAGTTTTGATTCTGGGGGGTGACGGTGGAGGCTCGGGAAAGTGCTATCAACTCTGTCTTACTCCGTGGACTATCTGATGCAGTCTCTAACTCGTGAAGATATTGCTTTTTTTTCTTGAAGGTTGCCAGCCATTGCAGGGGTATGGCACCCTGCTTAATAGGATGGATTTTGAGCCACATGGATGACTTGCGACCACGTGGCTGATTGGCACGCAAAGACCCGCTCTCGGGCTGCCATCTGTAGGTTTGTTGGGATTTTGTTGCAGTAAATCTGGGTAGTTAAGGAATTGGTCAGATTGCCACGTGTCCCGCTGCATATGGTGTTCTCAGTCTTTGATCATGTGGGGTCGCATGAGACTCAAGCATGCAACCTGAATCACAATTACTCTCAGCTGCTGGAAATTTCGGGGCCGCATAATCTGGGCCGCATAAGTATCATGCGGTCTAGATGACACTCTTCTGGCCGCATGGAGGCGTATGAACCCTGCTTTTGGGTGACGTCCCACGTCTCATCTTTCTTGTCAATGTGTCAGAACTGTCATGTTTTGCCAGGACTTGTCAACTTTATCAGTCGAACTGCTCCTCCTTGGTCGCATGTTTTCCTTCTATAACTGTTCGTTGATGAGCCGAATGTCTTTGATCAGTCATGCGGCTTTCCTTCATGCGGACCTGTTTGGTCCAATGTACCTATACGACAATTTGTAACCCGCATGAACTCCATATTTTTCATGTTTCTACAAGACCCCCTTCAAAGTTTCCAAATTGCAAATTTGGAATACTTTGAATAAGAAGCATAAAAAATATGCCAAGCCGTAAGGAGTCTTCAAGTTGCAGGAAGTGGTTTTCGAACTTGAGTCGCAGAGAAGTACTGAGCCGCAGAACAAATCTTGAGTCGCAAGGATGCTTTGAGTCGCAGAGAGTCTGCCAGCTGTCACTGCTGCATTTAATTCTTCTGACTCGGTTATGGATCTATTTTCGAGATGAAGCCGACGGTTACCGGGGATGAAGTTCCCAAACGTCGACTCTATCTTTAATGATCTCGAAAACCGAAGAGACGCTCGACGGTTACTAGGGATAAAGTCCCCAAACGTCGTATCTATCTTAAATGACCTCAAGAATCGAAGAGTCTCTCTTCAGCAATTCTACAAATAGGAGTCATTCAGAGAGAGTCTTTCCTCTTTCACCTTCTCCTCCTTTATACTATCTGCTATGGCTCAAAAAGCTTCTAAGTCGATTGGTGCAGCGGCCAAAGGGGAGAGACTTGCTTCCCCGTTGAGAGCGGTAGTATAAACTTGGTCGATGTATGCCATATCTCGTCTGGACCGCATGTGTTCTATATGATAGGGCTGCACGGACTGAGTCGTATAGCTGCTGCTTATTCGAACTTGAACTGGTTGAGTGCCTCAAGATGAATCTATATGAACTTTTCACGACCGAGCCGCATAGGTGCCGCATGAGCACTTTATGATTGGGTCGCATGAATACTGTAAGATTGGGTCGTATGATCGCCCTGTGACTGATTGGGCCACATGAGTTTTTCATGACTGAGCCGCATAATAATAACTGAGCCGTATAAATGCTGCATGAGTGCTTCATGAAGCCGGCCTCACAACTGTGGACTGTATGAGTTCTGTTTTGGCTGGGCCGTCTAACTGGCTAGGCCGCATAACATAGTTTTTTGTTTTCTCGGTACTGAATCCCCCTTCTTCTCATATTATTTTCGTAGGAGTCTGGCTAGCAAGCTTCTTCAGGACCGGTGTCGGTGATGGAGTGAAAGTACAATACTCTGGCGCCTACATCAGAGAGCTCAAACTTCTCATGCTTCGGAAGAGTTTTCCCCACGCCTTTTTGGCATACACATCAAACAACTCAGGGCTCTTCATACTTCGGAAGAGTTTTCCCCAGATGGTAGGAAGAGCCTTTATACCTCGGAGAGTTGGACGGTGGTCCGGCATCGTTATGAACGTCGCACCTTCACGGCTCTCCAGGTAGACGAAATCACCATCCGGGACCATGTTTTGAAGGTATGGTCCCTTGGGGGAGCGGGGCTAAGGCATCCGCAATATGGAGGGGAGGATAGCATGCTATATTTATCCTCCTCCCGACAGCTCCTTGGAGATTCAATAGCTTTGTTTGTTTCTCAGTAGTAAAACATGACTCCCTTCGAGGGCCACGAAACTGCTTGAAGATGAAGCGCTGTCAAACCCAACTATGTATTGCCAGATTTTCCTTTCTTTGCTGTCGATGTAGTCCTATGAATGTAACTGATCTTGAATGACCAGAGTATGCTCACTCCATTCTATTTGTGGTATTCTGTGGTGCTTGTACTAGAGGGCCTAATACAACATTTGTAAATAACATCCCACTGGAGGACTTTTGTGGACCTATTACCCTTTTGTGCATCTGGAAATGCGAGCAAATAGATTTGAATGATATTTTGTGGACCTACTACTCTTTGGTACACCGATGATGCGAGTAATAGATTATGATAATTTTTTATGGACTTATCATCATTTTTGTGTACTGGCGATACGAGTACTGATAATAAGTGGAGAGGAAACCAACGTATTTACTCAGAGGTAATGAGGACGTGGTAAATACGGGTCAAAACAAAGCCTTCCTACTCATAGGTAATGAGGACATGTAGGGATAGGCATAATAGGGATACACAGAACAACTCAAAGGTGCTATCAACGTGGAAGTTCTATGCATTGGATGATTTGTTTGTGATGGACGGAAAAAATAACTTAGAGGTAATATGGACATGGTTGCTTTTTTTTTTTTTCCGTTGGGGAGTTTTGTGGACCTATTACCCTTTTTGTGCACTGACAGTGCGAGTAATAGATTAGGATAATTTGTGTGGACCTATTACCCTTCTGCGCACCGGTGGTGCGGACAATAGATTTTGAGGCAATTTCTTGGTGGTAGAAAAGCTATGACCAGGGGGTACATAGATACGACCAAGAGAATTCATTTGGAGTAATCAGAGAGTAAGTTCAGTGGTACCTGAGGGTACGTAACTCAACAATCTGGGAGATTTAGAGTCAGAGTGTAAGTTCAGCGATACCTGCGGGTATATAACTCACAATCCGAGAGATCGTTGGAAGGGGTCTTTTAGACGTAGTATTTCTTGAGGAATTTGCCGTCGATGGGCATCATTAGCAAGTCTCCATTTTGTTTTGCGAGATGGTACACGCCGTTGGAGAATACGATCTCGATGACGAACGGACCCTCCCACTTAGGCTGGAATTTGTCGGGGGTCTTGTGAGTCGTGACTGTTGGTCTGCAAATGGCCAAAACAAGATCGTCCACTTGGAATATCCTCTGCTTGACTTTATTATTGAAAGCCCGAGAGATGCGCGCTTGGTAGAGCTCTATGGTTTGTTGAGCTTGTAAACGCTTCTCATCTAATGCTTCTAACTCCTGTAGACGTCGGCGGTAGTTATCGTCCGCCGTTAACCAGTAGGTGAGGGCCACTCGAAGTGAGAGGATCTGAGTTTCCAATGGGAGGACTGCCTCGCTTCCGTAGACCAAGGAGAATGGTTTATTTCCTGCAGCCGTCCGGATCGTCGTCCGATACGCCCATAGGCACTCACCAAGCTTTTTATTCCAGTCGTGTTTGTTTCCAAACACGAACTTTTTGAGGAGCTTGATTATGGTTTTGTTGAATGCTTCAGCCCGACTATTGGCCGAGGGGTTATATGCTGTCGACGCCATGTTCTGGATTCGATTCTTATCACAAATCGGTAGAAAGCGTGGCTTGCGAACTGTGGACCATTGTCGTGGATAATCCTCCGAGGTAGTCCAAAACGGTAGATGACGTGATGTTTTATGAAGCTAATCACGTTCGATGTCTTGACCTCAGCCAATGGAACAACTTCTGTCCATTTGGAGAAGTAATCGGTGATTGCAAGTATGAACCGATGCCCTCTAGACGACGGCGGGGTGATTAGCCCAATGACGTCCATTTTCCACGCTTCGAATGGCTAAGAGGCCACTGTCAGGTGCAAGAATTCAGATGGCAGATGTATAAAATCTGTATGGATCTCATACATCTGTCAGGTGCAAGCCTTACACTTCTTTGCATAATCAACTGCATCTGCGACCATTGTGGACCAGTAATATCCCATCCGGCGAAGGCGATCTTTTAGTTTCGGGCCAGGTTGGTGAGCCCCACAAGTACCGTCATGAGCTTCACGTAGGGCTTCTTTGGCTTCTGCATTTGACAGGCATCTTAGTAGTAGCCCATCATAGGATCGCCGATACAACATTTTCGTCTCCGTATCGTAGAAGAATCTGAAGGAACATCTTCTGATGGAGGTAGCTTCCTTCACATTCGCTGGCAGAATTCCATAGACCGCAAAGTCGATGAGCGGGCGTCTCCAGTCTTGTATGTCGTTAGTTATCTGGGCGGAGCAACTCATACCCAGTTGAAGATTGTTCCTAGGGCAGACCAGTTCATGGCCTATTACGTCAATAGATGATGAGCATTATTTGGGAGTGCCAAGGAAGCGGCAAGACTGGCCAGGGCATCGGCTTCGATATTTTGAAGTCTAGGAACGTGCTCTATAAAGAACCCCTCCAAGGTTGAAATGATGGCCATTGCTGTCTGAAAATAGGGAATTAGGTCCTCATTGCGAACCTCGTATGAACCTCGGATCTGGTTAACAACCAACTGTGAGTCACCATAAGCTTCCAGGATTCCACTTCTTTCGCGAGTTAGAGTCCAATGACTAGAGCATTATATTCGGCTACGTTGTTCGAACAGGGTTCTGTAAGAGAATACACCCAATTGACTACTAGTCCGGAGGGAGAAATTAATACCACCCCGACTCCAGCAACGATATCACCTTGTGGCCCCGTTCTTGAAGCACCGTCGAAGAATATCCGCCAAATGGCGTCGTGCGAAGTCATGTTCGAGACGACGACTTCATCAGGAATTTGTTCGTAAATTCTGGCTATTTTTGAGCCTGGATGGGCTGCTAGGAAGTCAGCCAGGGCTTGACCCTTGATAGCTTTCTGCAGAACAAAAACCATGTCATAAGGGGATAGTAGTATCGCCCAGGTGGCTAGATGAGAACTGAGTGCGCCAGGCTTGATCATGAGAACCCTGAGGGGATTGACTCGTGAAATCACATGGATGGTCTGCCCTGTCACATAGTGTCGTATTTTCTGAATGGCGAACACTAGGGCAAGACACTCCTTCTCCACGGCAGTGTACCTATGTTCAGGTCCTACCATCATTCGACTGAGATAGTAAATGGCTTGTTCATGTCCCGCGTCATTATTCTGGGCTAGCAGAGCGCCGAGGGAATGTTCTATCGTCCGTACATAGAGCAGGAAGGGCTTTCCGGTGACCGGGGCTACAAGAACTGGCGGATTCATCAGGTACTCCTTAATATCATCAAAGGCACGCTAACATTCCTCATTCCATACAAAAGAGACACCTTTCCTCATGAGTTGAGTGAAGGGTTGGCATCGTCCCGAGAGGTTAGATATAAACCTCCTGATATAGGCTAGTCTTCCCTGACGCCGTGGAGGTTCTTTGGTGGGTTCATCTCCAAGATTGCTTTTGTTTTGTCGGGATCTATGTCAATGCCCCGGGAAGTAATGATAAAGCCCAAGAACTTTCCACTGGACACCCCCAGAAAGGACTTAGTGGGATTCATCTTCAGGTTGTGTGCCCGCATGAGGTCGAACACTATTCTCAAGTCATATAAATAATCGTTTTTGGAGCGACTCTTAACGGTGATGTCATCTACGTAACACTCCACCGTCTTACGCAAATAATCTCTGAAGATGACACTCATTACCGGTTGATATGTTGCACCGACGTTCTTCAAGCCAAAGGGTGCATGATCGTATAACAATATACGCCGATCGGCGTTCGGAATGATGTATGCTTCTCGTCATCGGGAGCCATCTTGATTTGATTGTATCCTGAAAATCCATCCATAAAGGACATGCGCTCGAAGCCGCACGTATTATCGATCATTATATCGGTGATCGGAAGAGAGAATTCATCCTTAGGGCATGCCGCATTCAGATTGTGGAAATTGATGCAGATTCAGATTTTCTCGTTCTTTTTGATGACTGACACTACATTGGCTACCCAGTCTGGGTGCTGCTCTTCACGGATGAAACCACTAGCTATAAGGTTGTTTACTTTCGCCTCGATGGAATTCATGATGTCTGGACGAAATCGTCGCTGTTGTTGCTTGACTGGTTTTGCGTTCGGATAGATGTTGAGCTTATGGAGTGCAATCTTGGGGTTCAGCCCTGACATGTCTTCATAGCTCCAAGCAAAGACGTCGATGTATTCTATGATGAGTTGTACTAACGACTCCTGCTCATCGTCTGTCAGACTTTTACTGACAAAGATTGGCCTTGGAGAGGATTCATTGCCGAGATTAACTTGCATAACCTCATCTTCAGTGGGAGGATCACGAAGTTCAAAGCGTTTCTTCCATTGTGCATCTAGTTGCTGGACCCACGGCTCTAACTCAAGAGGTTCAAGTAGGTCTTCGTCTTCTTCTTCGATATCAGCGGATGTCATATTGGCAGATAATATCCGTCTGAATATATCCCCAATACTGCTATCGGATTCGTAAATGGGTGACTCGGACGAATGAGAGTACTGCTCACATTCCTCGTCAGAACTTTTGGGCCTCGTAGGTGGAGTAGCATACCCGAGGCCACGTCTGGATTTGTGATAATGATCTTGAGGTTTCCCTACCGGTGCCTGCGGCTGTAGAGGCAATCATTGACCACTGCCATAATTTAGACCCGGAGTAGCCTCCATGTCGTACCCCTGCTTTTGTATGAAGTACTTGGCCTGAGGACTATACAAGTAGAGCGGTAGTCTTCCAGCTTCTGGTCCGAGGTTGGACTCTTGTGGTGTGAAAGATTGAGGACCTTCTTTTCGGCCAAAGATTATTGTGTGATCCCATCCTCTTCTGTCTGAGACAGGAAAATAAGCACCTTTTATGGGAGTAAATCGATTCGGGGTATGGACGGTTGTCACCTGCGTGTGCAAGCTATCGTCTAGACAGTCCTGTGCGGCATACATTAGATTAGGCTTATCATACTCAGAATAGTCTAACGACAGCCTCTTATTGATAAAATAAGGAATTTTGTCCCCCGGGATTACATCATCCAGAGAGGGACTGTCCGCCTGTGTAACCACATATTTGGCGAGTTCTCCGTCTTCCTTGGCTACCCCCTACGAGCTCAGAGTTTGGGCCACGATCTTGGGTAACTTGACCACTAAGGATTATGCTTGAGGTATTGATCTGCCTGGGAGTGTTGGATCAACACTTAGCTGCTGGCTCATCTTGGGAAGACGGATGACCATCGGCTCGGCAAGGGATTTTGTGTCTTCTAGTCGCCTTGGAGCAGATTTTGGCAGCCGGATTACTATTGGTGTTACTGAGGGCTTCGCATCTTCCTGTTGCCTTTGATTGGACTTTGGCAGCCTGATCACCATCGGTCCTATAACAGGTTTTGGCTCATGACTGGATCTCGAAAGATTGCGAAGAAAGAGGTGCTGCCCCCTTTAATAAAACATGAGTCACCATTTGTTAAAGTTGGGGTGAAAGAGGAGCTGGCGTCCATCGGGGGAAGGGATTGCTATCAAGGAGGAGCCCAAGTCTGAGGGCAGTAGTATTGGCAGTTCTGACCCTCCTGCCCGCCCGGAGACTCCGGTCAAATAGATCTTTCGTATGCGAAATAGATAGGGGAATGGTATATGCCTCAGCACGGCTATGATCCTTGACTGAAGGGATCCGTGGGCTACCATGTACTAGATGTTCGTATCCGCCTTTGTACTTCCGTCTGTCTATGGCTGTATCTTTCGTTTTGCCTCTTTTGCAATCCTTTACTGGAGGTGTGGTCCTGCCCGATTTACAGTATTGGAGACGGATTCTCAAGGGTTCCTCTGGCCCTGCAATGGCCTCCGGCTCGCCCGTTATGTGTTTCTTGTATTCGTCATATAGACAAGCCTCTGACGAGTAATAAGATTCAACCCCTTTGAAGGGATCAATGTCAGCGAATTCGGCCCTCACGGAACCGTATTTACTGACATATTTGAAACACTGGTGAAGGGTGGATGGCACAATCATATAGTCATGTATCCACGGATGTCCCAGGAGGATGTTGTAGGAGGTGTCTGCATATATGACGTAGCAGGTAACTTCCTTCTTCAGGTCACCAATCTGGCACTTCAACCGGATCTTCCATAGGGGATAACTTCTTCCCGAGTTAAAACCGCTAATGGCAGTGTTGGTTGCTGCTAGCCGATGCATAGGGATGCCAAGAAGTTGGAGCAGGCTTTTCGGGATGATACTTATTGACGATCCCGGGTCGATATGCATCCTATCCACCTTGATGTCGCCTATGTATCCAGTATAGTACAAGGGGCGATCATGTAAGTTGGTCTTAATCAACATGTCCTGCGGAGTAAATACGATATTGGACATTGCATCTGTGCTACCACCGTCCTGTAGATCTGCTGGTGGGTCTTCCCCTGGAGGCTTGACCTAAGCTAAGTAGGCATCAGCATTCTGGAGTACTTCGCTTAATGCCACACGAAGATCCTTGGAGAGCCTTAGGAGCTCATATAGCGACAACTTTGCTGGCGTATTAGCCAATTGTGCTAATATGTCAAAGTTGTAAGGCCGCTCCAGTCCCTGCGGTACATCATTGCGGAGTGGCCTGTCGAAGCGGGTCTCCCTTGTCTTGGACTTATCCGCCAGCGGAGGCTGAGATGGCCTTGGAACATCGGGGGGAGGCAACGTTTCTAGTTGAGGATCTTCGACTCGATTATCCCATGCGGGCTGGACTTGTGCTCCAGACCGGGTAACAGCATCTACAGCTTCTTCAGTTTCAGCTGAAATTGTATAGCAAGCTCTAGACTTTCTGCCCTTCTTCTTGTTGGTAGGAGATGACACCCCCTGGGTAACTCCGGGCACCAAGTCTGGATGCACCCACATGATCTCTTTTCGTGATTTGGTGAAGAGTACCAATCCAGATGTCTGGCTCCGGGCGAGTGGAAGATTAGTAACCTCCATCGTTGCCCGGGGGATAGGTATTACCCCGTCAGGAGTGCTTGTTGGAGGGAAGTCGCCGAACTGAATAGATACTATGTTCACTGCCACAGTAACCTCTTCAAAGTTTATTGACAGAGCTTTGGAGTCGATAATTGTCACGATCCGTACCCGCTTTTCGGACGCGAGCTCGTGAGCAAGCCAACTACGTATTGAGCGGACTCCAGCCCGACTCGAGTATGTATAAGCTGTCCAGAATAGGGTATCATGTCTAATCTAAACTATATCTCAATCCACAGGAATCATATAATACAAGAATGAACAAGTATGGGTCATGGTCTGCAGCCCATTAGCATATTGTTCGATTAGACTCCAAGAGTGATATGAGTCTATAAATAAGAAGAGTATATCATGGTACTGAATATAAAGCACGAGAGGATAATAAAGAAATATCACAAGCAAATACCTGTATCATGTATCGCCATCCTCTACCATCCCGCTCTGCTAACTAACTCCATACAATCGCTAAACCTGAAGAGATCATCAGGTCCTCAGAGGACTAGCAAGATTCATAAAACATACCTATCTAACAGTTTAATCATGTAATAATATATACAAGGTATAAACAGGAACTAGACAGGAAACTGACATGTGGCTACTGACAGGTAACTATGAACACGGATACGGGATCAAGTATGCATAAATGAACTGCTGGTAGATCAATGGAATACCAAGCCTCGTCCCGAATGTGGACTCACAGGTCAGTTTCAAGACAAGTCACCCTCGTCCCGTATGTGGACTCGCAGGTGCAAAGGACAACCCTCGTCCCGTGTATGGACTCGCAGGTTGTGGGAAAGACAAAGGAATAGCAGTTCACTCACACATACTTGCAGACACGACTCAGTCAAGATACAGGTGAAGATATGGTACAACTCGGTCATGACACAGGTAAGGACAACTCTAGCATGATCCATGACGTAAACAAGCCTGGTATAACTACACTATCAAGTCATGAAATACTGATATACAAACAAGATAATAAACTGGTAAACACAGTATCATATAAATCTATAACAACTAAAGTAACTAAAGATATCCTATTACAACATGTGTACTATAAGCATAAAAATAAACTGTAGAGGGAGGCAAGGTATACTTGCCTGGTGGTAGCACGAAGAACCAATAAGATACCATCAACTGGTACGCCAAAAAGTCCAAAATCCACAAATGTCTCCGAAAGCTGAAACAGACATTGCCATCATTCTCAGAATAGTCAAATTAGCTACGATTGTCTGTCCTTAAGTCCAATTCTGGACACAGGGGCAAAACGGTAATTTTGGACCAAAACGGTATCCGCCGTTGGACCCGCTTTGCACCGAAAAGTGTGTCAGAGTCAATGGTCTCTAAAGTCGTCAAACTATATGTCAATAGGTCCAGTTTTTCGATACGAATCCAACCGTATGTCCAAAGTTGCTTTTCGGCAGGCCGTGCACAAAATCGCCCGTTGAATCGGACCGTGGGGCCCGCAAAACGGCGATCCGATCAACTATCTCAGAATCGGACCAAACTTGGCATACAGGACCAGAAAAATGATAAGGTCCTGTTGGCGTAAGTTTCGTCTCAATCTGACGAGCGTGCACAAAATAATTGGAAAATTTGCACAGAGGCCGATACGCATCAAATTTGTCGCGCACACGCGACCAATTTGAATTCCGTCAAAGCCCACACGTCCACGAAGCCGTTACGCACCTTTCGATGCTTTCGTGACCACGTCGTTCGGATTGGCGGGACGCACGTCGTATCGGTCAATTTTTCTATTTTATAAAGTTTTGAAAAACATGTTTTTCTCGATCTTCAAAGAAGTTTATCTTGATGTATAATGCATGAAATAAAAATCCGTAAACAGCGTTTTGATGCCCTACAGGTTTTCTTCAAATAGGTTTAACTAGATTTCGAAGAATCGATCTAGAGTGGAAGATATATGCCATTAAAATGAGGTCCCATGGATTGAATTTATGTCTCGTTCGAGACAGTTTTTCGTCTATTTCGGGTCGATTTTTGATGCGATTTTGGTTCGATTTAGTTCGAACTAATTACTAGGATTTAAAGACCTATATGTTGTCTACGCGTTGGAACTTGTAGATCGAAAAGTAGTTGAAGGTGGGCGGAGAAAACTTACTTTGATTTCGCTTGTTTGCTGCCGCTACCTGTGGCTTGTTTCGCGCCTGTGCATGCGTTCTGGCACATCTGCTGGCGGCCGACGTCCCGCGCGACGGTGGCACCGATGGCGGGTGGGTCGCCAAGGCTGGGGCTGCGGCCAGGGTCATGTAGAGGATTAGGGTTTCGCGTTTTTGATTTGATCTCGCGCGTATTATAGGCAGAGTAGAGGGAGACTGCTCAGCCTGCGCTCGGTTTCAGCGTGCAAAGGGATTGGATTCGGGCCAGCCTGGGATGGGCCTGGGCTGTAGGGGATTATACGTATAGTATTTGTTTTCTCTTATTTCTTTTTATCTCTTTTCTTTATACCTATATATATATACATATAAATATATACAAATACTTATATATATATATATATATATATATATATATATATATATATATATATATTTATATATATATAAATCCTAAAATATAAACCAGTAAAGTTATGGACAAGAGGAATAAATACAGTTATTAAAATCCTATAAAATATAAGAAATGTCATGTACAAGTGTTCAATGAAAGGATAGGTATTCTTCTCAGTGAACCTTTTTGAAAAGCTGACCCAACTAAAAGCTAAATGCGTTTTACTTGTTCATGGAATAGTCGTGGTAAGAAAAGAGTATATATATATATATATATATATATATATATATATATATATATATAAAATATATATATATATATATATATATATATATACAACCTAATGTATTTATAGTGTATTTCTATACACTAGTATTTCTGGCCTATTATCCCAGAAAACTAAAAATATTTAGCAGGCTATCATATTTCCAAAAATAGAAAATATCCCATCAATATCAATAAATTGATATTATATATATAACAATTAATTAGAAAAATAATTTATTGACAAATTAAATTAAGGTACGAAGTATACACTCAAAATAAATATCAACATGGACGTCTTAGGGCTCACTATAAGCCTACACGGGCTTGGGTTCGGTTCGGGCCTAGTCCGGACTATTTTGGTATAACCAAAATTCCTAAGAGTCAAAAATATTAATAAATAACTAATTAAACCATTTATAGGGATTAATTCGCAACTTGGTCTGGTTTTCCTAATTAGGACACACTTATGGCTTTACATTCCCTACCATGGCTAAGCACTAGTCAAAGCACGCTACTGTACTATCTGTACCATGATTCCTAGCCGTCTGGTACTTAAAACTTAACCATGGCTAAAATCATCTACTGTAATAATTAACTAAATAATTATTTATAAAAATCTAAAAATTACTATTTAAATCAAATAAATAATAAAAAATTATTTTTTAAAAATTTTTGGGAAGGAGAGCTACAAATCTACCCACCTTAAAAATAATTTCGTCCTCGAAATTCTAATTCATGACTATCCCATAAAATTCAAAGTCTACTATCACCTTAATCTCCTCAAATTTAATTTCTCAAAAATATTTTATAATCTCGAATACTTGAGGACTTCTACCCACCTTTGGTCACACTACTCCCTCAAAGGTATGTCAGTAAAACTTATAAGCTTCCATCAAGTCGCTAGAGTCATTATCCATAGATATCTAAGACATATAGCATCTATAATCCCCACATATTTACCAGACAACCAATATTCAAAATCAAGCAATATTATACTATAACTTAAGAATCTCTGATGAATTCTAGACAGCACGATCATTCGTCACCCCGAAATAGAAAGGGACGAGAATCAAGGGTACGGAAATGCAAGAAAGAAAAATTGAGAAGAAATATGAAATTTCAAGGACGTAGAGAAATTTCTAAAAGAATTTTCAAGGCAGAGTGGATTGAGATTTCTAAGGGTTTAGTCATAGTCGCAGGCTCGTACCAGTACAGTTACAAAACAGGTACGATATGCTCTGACCTGCATGGGCCACCACAAAAATTTGTCACGATCCGCACCCGCTTTTCGGACGCGAGCTCGTGAGCAAGCCAACTACGTATCGAGCGGACTCCAGCCCGACTCGAGTACGTATAAGCTGTCCAAAATAGGGTATCATGTCTAATCTAAACTATATCTCAATCCACAGGAATCATATAATACAAGAATGAACAAGTATGGGTCATGGTTTGCAACCCATTAGCATATTGTTCGATTAGACTCCAAGTGTGATATGAGTCTATAAATAAGCAGATTATATCATGGTACTGAATATAAATCACGAGAGGATAATAAAGAAATATCACAAGCAAATACCTGTACCATGCATCGCAATCCTCTACCATCCCGCTCTGCTAACTAACTCCATACAATCGCTAAACTTGAAGAGATCATCAGGTCCTCAGAGGACTAACAAGATACATAAAACATGCCTATCTAACAGTTTAATCATGTAATAAAATATACAAGGTATAAATAGGAACTAGACAGGAAACTAACGTGTGGCTACTGACAGGTAACTATGAACACGGATACGGGATCAAGTATGCATAAATGAACTGCTGGTAGATCAATGGAATACCAACCCTCGCCTCGAATGTGGACTCGCAGGTCAGTTTCAAGACAAGTCACCCTCGCCCCGTATGTGGACTCGCAGGTGCAAAGGACAACCCTCGTCCCGTGTGTGGACTCGCAGGTTGTGGGAAAGACAAAGGAATAGCAGTTCACTCACACATAATTGCAAACACGACTCAGTCAAGATACAGGTGAGGACACGATACAACTCGGTTATGACACAAGTAAGGACAACTCTAGCATGATCCATGATGTAAATAAGCCTGGTATAACTACACTATTAAGTCATAAAATACTGATATACAAGCAAGACAATAAACTGGTAATCGCGGTATCATATAAATCTATAACAACTAAAGTAACTAAAGATATCATACTACAACAGGTGTACTATAAGCATGAAAATAAACTGTAGAGGGAGGCAAGGTATACTTGCCTGGTGGTAGCGCGAAGAACCAATAAGATACCGTCAACTGGTACGCCAAAAATTCCAAAATCCACAAATGTCTCCGAAAGCTGAAACAGAAATTGCCATCATTCTCAGAATAGTCAAATTAGCTACGATTGCCTGTCCTTAAGTCCAATTCTGGACACGGAAGCAAAACGGTAATTTTGGACCAAAACGGTGTCCGTCGTTGGACCCGCTTTGCACTGAAAAGTATGTCAGAGTCAATGGTCTCTAAAGTCGTAAAACTACATGTCAACAGGTCCGGTTTTTCGATACAAATCCAATCGTATGTCCAAAGTTGAATTTCGGCAGGCTGTGCACAAAATCGTCCGTTGAATCGGACCGTGGGGCCCGCAAAACGGCGATCCGATCAACTGTCTCACAATCGGACCAAACTTGGCATACATGACCAGAAAAATAATACGGTCCAGTTGGCGCAAGTTTCGTCTCGATCTGACGAGCGTGCACAAAATAATTGAAAAA